>OX596247.1:10342481-10418511 GCA_951394255.1 Polyploca ridens
GCGGGCAATGCAAATTTTCCATTGCGATAAAAGAACGTGGAAACCTAATAAGCTTAGATAGGTACTATATTCAATTTTGCATAATCTCCGTCTAGACGGAAACTGACCGTTCGCGCTGCCTGTATCTAATGGTTGGGGTTCTCTTATTGAGTGTAGTTTGGACCCAAACTAATCGCCAGCATCCCAAGCTCCAGATTTGCATCCTCCACGTTTGTTTGTGAACTACGGATAAATTACGAGCGATTTTCTCAACTTCATAAGTACTTTCAATCCAGGTGGGCTCGTAAAGTTATCTCGGCGCTCGGAGTTTTTTAATCCGGCCTTTATGTAAAGTTGCAAGTGGGATCATTGTTACGAGAGTTGAGTTACGTATCTCTGTGTATTTAAGTTCATTTGCACATTGTCATTATGAGTATTTTGCAAATATAATAAGACATTAACGATGGCATATCAAGTTTCACTCTTCTGTCCAACTCTCATTAATTTTAATTACGTTCAAATGTGTAGGGCTTAGTAGAGGGAACATTGCACCATTTGAGTTTGGGAACTCCAGGATAGCTTGGATAATGTCACTGTCAGACAGAGTACGCTATGTATTTCACCGATGCTGTATGCAGTCTCCAATTCCTCGTCGGCCAAACGGTAAGTATGCTGTGCTGAGGCTCTATCAAGTCCTCCTGATTGATTGACTGAGAATGATTCACAGAGCCTAAACAAGTGGTCATAAAACCATGAAATTTAGAGGTGTACAAAAAAAAGATTTAATGAAATAGGGTACAATATGTAAATCTGACAGTTATGATGACAAATCCATGAAAATTTGTTAAAAATTAAGAGTAATTTGTTTCATCCCATCATGTTGATAACTTTAATAACTACTTAGGGTCTATAATGGGATATTTTTCTGGTAAAATGTATTCGAAACATAGTAACTATGTATTAACATAGTTACGCTCTTGAAACACGTATTTCAGCGGTTTTTTTTAAATCCGACCCCTTGGCCAACCTGGGTATCACTGTCTTTATACGAGTAGGTAGCATTCGCTGAGTTAAACAAAACTTAAAAGCGCAAAATAAATCATACGTTCACAAACATCGTTTTTTCGGTCGGCCGGTTGTATTTATTTGCATACAGCTAATAAAAACCTCAATATAAAGTTTGGTAAAAGGGTAATTATATAAAACTAATTGAAAAAAATGTTGATAATGGTTTAATGGCTTGAATTAACGATTTGTGCATAGTCGAGAACCTACATGACAAAAGAAAATTTTCAACCGTTGTAATGCTTGCCAAAAATATTATTTCAAGACAGTTATTTTCATAGCTATGTAGTTATTTTATTTGAGTTAACCGAACCTTCGCCCTCGAAAACCGAGAAAGTGCTTATGGACCTCGTACGGTATGTAGGGTTCGGTAGTATGGAATAATTTATATAATTTTACGGGTAAAAATAATAAATGAGTATTTTCTACTAAGTACCTACTATTAATATTTCACAATGATATTTTGATGTATTTTACGATTGTTAAACTCAAAAACTTATTAATGTATCTTATCCAAAGCTATTTTAGTTTAATGTGTGTAATAGGTGCTTCAAGCTAGGAATTCAATATGTGTACGTAAAATAATTATAGAACCAGTAACCAGCTTTTTGAAATGAATCATCTAAGGCCTTAAGGCCTTAGACATAAGGTTAGAGATAGATACTAGTTTCACACGCTCGTGAGGGCACTAACAATATTTGTATTGAACAGGCATTTCACCCTCGGTGTTCAGGATACAAAAGCGTCCAGATTTTGTCGTGAAACAAATGGTACACCAGTCTACACTATTTGACAGGCACGGTCTAAACAAGTAGGAAAGAGTTTACCGAAATTGGGGATCGCGGGTAAACCGTATTAGAGCCAGACTGTATAAGTGCCTGCGAAGATCTATTTGAATATATAATTTTGCAGGGCGTAATTCACAGTGCTGTAGGACTGCTATTTTGCCTACTACTAGGGAGTAACCTACATGCTCCCGGAGCGCAAAACGCGCTGAACGTAGAGAAGCCAGATATAAGTAAGAGCTTAATTTCATGAAGTAATATAATGAATGTATGAATGAGGACATGATATAAAATGCTCGGACAGTTTGAAAGCACTAAGTAATACATCTTCTAGAAAGATTTGAAATAGTCAACCTAATTCAATTCAATTCATTACATTTAGTTTTACAACAATTATACAAAATACAATTTCCTTGAGGCTGTGTATCGGCGATGTATTTAATTAGGTAACATTCAATTCTTGGAACTCATTTCAAGTATTTTTTCGTTACTTCTTTCATTATTCTTATTTTTTTTAAAAAGACTTATATTATAATTCACAAGTTTTATGTACCTAACAAAATAGCCTGCGGAGCAAACAATTCCTTCAAATGCAGTCTTGTCATCTATAAAATCAGAAACTTTATAGTAAAGTAACCCTATCTTACAACATTTGTCTTGGTTCCTTTTTGAATCTATATTCTAATCTCTTGGATTTGTTTGGGTACTATGTTATATAGACATGTAGGTACATTGCATGGTGCAAAAGATTGAGCCAACTTATAGCTACAGCAAGTCTGTGTGCTCATTTGTAATTTAGTTCAGTCTCGCCTAAAATTCACTTAAAAACCTTCATCTTCAAAAATAGATTAGATTTACGATTTAGGTATCCAAATAGTTGTATTAACCACGCTATCCTGTATAGCTAGTTATATAGTTTTTTTCTAGCAGTATAGGGTAGGTTCTGAAGTACAGGTCTTAGAGAAAAACGCTGAAACGAACCGTGAGCTGAATTTAAAAAAAAGATAACATACAAATTTATTTTTCATCTGTCGTAGTCTGAAAGTAGATTTAAAAGTATCTGTAATATATAAAAGTAATTAAACCGACTCCGCTTTTAAATTCGAAGAAAAGAATTGAGAGGAAAAAATGTTGTTCGATGCCAATGTTCGATGCCTTTTTTATTATTGAATTAGTTGCGCCCCGCGGTTTCACCCACGTATCCGAGGGATATCCCAGCCTACCCTACCGTTAAGTTTTCTTAAATTATTTTTTCCGTAAGAATCTTTTCCAGAGTATTAGAATATTTAAAAAAAGACGGATGAAATCGGTGCTGTCGTTCTCAAGTTATGGCGTGACCAAGGGAAATAGGTATTCATTTTTATATATAGAAGAAGAAGTGAAGATAACAGTAACAACATTTTACCAATCGAATGATACCTACCATAATGAGTTCCCTGCGAGACCCTCTCCAATAACTCTAGCAACTTGTGACTAAGATTGTCATACATAAAGGACAATGGCGAAATTGGACCTAGCTGCGTATAACGACATAATATATATCAAAAAATTGTGGTGGGTTTTTGCGTACAAATATCAATATGGAAAACGAGGAGCCTCCTAGGATAAAGGTAAGGACTTACCAGGAACTCCTATGGCAATCCACTGCACACAGCAACTATCACCACTATCTCACATCAAAATCACAAGTCACTGAGTTTCACTGAGTTCAATTTACAAATCAACGCCTCCCGGTCGGCAGCGGTTTTCGTACTGTTTATTTATAAATCACAAATTTAGATGTTTCCCTGACGGTAGCGGATCTCGTACTGTCTTGCGGGGTTGCGGGGCGCGCGCGTTTCGTTTTGTGATGCGTCGCCGAAGTATGTAGAATATTCCCGAAGCTCTTCTCTCGCTTACACATATGAGGTGGGAAAAGGAGAGGAATCGGGAAATAGAGGCTCGTCATTGATACTCAATATGAGTAGGTTTTACTATAGATATTATTATAGGTATTTTGGCCTAAACATCCTCCGCCGCCTTGAGAATACGTAGTGTTCTCAAAAGAAAGAAAAAATAATTAATTATAAGAACTAATTACAGATTATAATAATTACTAAAGTACTGAATATAAGATGCGGTATGATTAATTTTTATTGTGAGGGTAATGGACATAACTTGACAATGGGTCTTTTGAATGATCCATTTGAAGTTTTTTTAATCGATTTTATATTAGATTCCCACAATCCTCCGAAATGTGGGGCGCGGGGTGGAATCATTTTCCATTCAATGCGGTACTGATCGGTAAGTAGTTCTTGTAATTGAGCTTTAGCTCCGACAAAGTTAGTTCCGTTATCGGAGTAAAGAAAAGAAACAGGTCCTCGACGGGAAATGAATCGCTTAAAAGCGGAAATAAAAGTATCTGATGACACATCAGTTGCCAATTCGATGTGTACAGCTTTGGTTACTAAGCATATAAACAAACAAATATATGCCTTTTGGCTCTTTTGACCTCTGCGTCTACATAATGTTACTTTAATGGGTCCAGCATAGTCAACACCCGTATGCACAAACGCTTTGGTCTCCTGAACGCGGCAAGAGGGTAAATCAGCCATTTTTGGGCTGAGAAATGAAGGGGAATTTTTAAAACAAAAGTTACATGAATGTACTCTGTGTCTAATGACACTTCTAGCGGACAGTATCCAATATTTCTGGCGCAACAGTGAGCTCAGAAGATTGGCACCAGTATGGCAATGAGCACGGTGAAAATAGTCTATAATAAGATGAGTAATGTGGTCATGTTTAGGTAAAAGAGCGGGATGCTGAGCTTCATACGGAAGATTTGCATTTGAAAGTCTACCTCCAATTCTAATAATTTTATCTTGATCTATAAAGAGGTCAAGTTTTTTAAGAGGGGAAGATAATTTAACTTTTTGAATATTATTAAATAAATTTTGAAAATGAACTTGTTGTACAGAGCGTATTAAATATACTTCAGCTTTATTTAGCTCAGAAGCTGTGATGCGGCTGTGACCTTGATCACGACAAATTATACGAGAAAATCTAAGTATGTATACTATTATGCGTAATATTTTATTCCATGATGAGTATTTCAGAGCAAGCTCGTAAATTAAATTAGGCTCAACAGAAGCGGACGCGGTACAAGTAACAAGCGTTTTACTATTAAATTCAGGTAGGTCCTCACAGCATTCGGGACTAAATGGAGTGATAGGCCATTCTGAAACTGGATCTTTTAACCATTTCGGGCCGTGCCACCATAAGTGATGTGACACTAGCTGCTCAGGTAAAATACCTCTAGAGAGACAGTCGCTAGGATTTTCTATACCACTAACGTGGTAGAAATGTTTTGGGTCAAGATTTTCTTGACATTTAGCAATGCGGTTACTAACGAAAACATTCCATCTATGTGGAGATGAATGTATCCATGACAGAGTAATTTTAGAATCGGAGAATGCGAATATATTATCAATAGCGGTTCGAGCACTATAAGTCTCATTAATTAATTTAATAAGTTTTGACAGAAGAACAGCGGCGCATAACTCTAAACGAGCAAGCGAAACTACCTTTACAGGTGCAACCTTTGATTTCGCACACACCAACCGTACGTGTATGTTACCATCAGGATCGGTCACATGTAAATATATGACGCAGCCATATGCTTTAAGACTGGCATCAGCAAATCCAACAATATTTGTTTTGCAGCCCATAGAAACGGCTAAATGACGCGGTATTTTTAATGTAGAAAGAAGAGGCAATTGCTCTTTGAATTTATTAAAGAGAGAAACGATAGAGTCTGGGGGTGTTTCATCCCAATCAATATGAAGATTCCATAAATCTTTAATTAATAATTTGGCAAACAATACCACTGGGGCAGCAAATCCGAGTACATCCCACAAGCGGGCAATTGTTGACAGTATGAATCTTTTGGTGCACTTGTCGTGTAAATCAGATGTAGTAAAAGTGAAGCTATCATCTGCAGGAATCCATTTGAGGCCTAGAATTTTGAGGTTATCATTGTCTGAAAAATCTATAGCAGCCCGATTGGATTGCGGCACAGAGACAAGCAAATCCTTTGAGTTACTCGCCCATTTGGTGAGATCAAAACCACCAGCTTTAAAAAGAGAGATGAGCTCTTGAGATAAGACTTTAGCTTCTTCTAAAGAAGGAATGGAAGTGGCTAAGTCATCCATATATAGTTCACGCGAAGCTACTTCAGCAGCGCGAGGGAATAGGTTTTTCTCATCCGAGCATAACTGGCGCACAGTGCGCATGGCTAAAAACGGACTGGACTTAAGACCGAATGCAACTCGGTTAAATTGAAATACGCGGATCGGATCATTGGGATCAAAGCGGAATAATATTTTTTGATATTTTCTATGCTCATCAATAACAGCAATTTGTAGGTACATTTGTTTTATATCTGCTGTAATAGCAATGGGAAATAAGCGGAAGTTCAGTAATACAATAAACAAGTCAGATTGTAAATTGGGTCCCGTATGTAAAATATCGTTTAATGATATGCCATTGTGACATTTAGCACTAGCATCGAGTACTATACGAACTTTTGTTGTTTCTTTGTCTTGCCGTACGACGGGATGGTGTGGTATGAAGTACCCTTTATCATGGTCGTCAGAATCGGAAGGCAATATTTCAGATAAGTATTTTTTATCTAAGTACTCCTGTATAACCTCATTATAACTAGCGCGTAGCTGTGGATCGCGTAGCTTGGTACGCTCCAAAGCAAGCAAACGGCGGTGAGCAACGGAACGGGAATCACCTAACACGTCAGGATCCTCACGAAAAGGTAACGCGGTGCAATATCTGCCTGCGGAGTCCCGTGAGAAGTTACGAGAGAACAGCTGTTCACACTCCTTTTCGGCCGAGCTCATAAATTTTTGCGCGGGAATTTCTTCGAGCTCCCAAAACTTAAGTAGGGAATCATCTAAAGAAATAGTAAGGTCATTGGGACCAGAAATGAAAAAAATCGCGGTATTAAAATAAGTGGATGCATTTTTATTAATATTAGAGTTAGCGGGAACGTCACCCATAAGAATATAACCGAACACGGTTTCAAGGGCAGAAGGAGCGGGAGGTGCAATAATTTTTTGACCCAACAATAAAAATGGGAACAATTGTGCCCCGAGAACCACTTCGACCTCTCCGGGGATGTGCCACAGAGGGTCAGCGAGCGGTAAGTTACCTAAATGTTGCACTATAGAAGTCTCAACATATTCAGTCGGTAACCTGTCAGTAATGCAATCAACGACAAGAGCGGTAATATTATAAAAATATTTTTTATTTTTCGCGGTTATTTTAAATTGAACGTAGCCGTGAATAGGACGCGAAGTGGATCCTACACCCTTTATAAAAGAATTGCTAAGCGGTATTATATTTAAATTTAGTTGTTTACAACAGGCAGTTGTAATTATGTTGTTTTGAGACGCGTTATCTATTAAACATCTAACTGAAATATATTTATTGTCCTTATTAGACGCATAAACTTGAGCGGTTGATAAAAGTACAGTAGTATGGGAAGGATTTAATTTATTAAAAGAATCGCGTTCGTTATCATTATTCTTATCAACTCGCGCTCGGGTGCATAGCGACACCGGTTGAGGAGCGTCCGTAGCGTTAGAAGGAGACGCGGTCGGATGCGCGGGCGAGGCTGCGCACGGGAGCGGTCGCGGCGCGGCGCGGGCGGCGGCGGACGGCGCGATGCGGTTATCGCTATTATCAAGACGCGCCGAGTGAGAGGGACGCGAGTCGGAAACTATTTGTTGCGATTGTGAATTACTATCAAAATGCAAAAGAGAATGATGGTGTTTATTACAAGTTTTACAACTATACGACGACTTACACTGAGAAGCAGTATGCGTAAGGCTGAGGCAGTTTACACAGCCTTTTTTAGATTTAACAAAATCTAAACGATCTTTAGTATTAAGTGCTTTAAAAGATGAACAATTAAAAATCTGATAGTGATCAGATTTATTACAAAATAAGCAAGTGCTTTTATTATTATTATCGCGTGCAAGGAAAGCATGGTGGACTGTATGTGAATTACGCGGTTGAGACCGAGAAGCGGGCGGATTATTAAGGTTGCTACCGACTGGGGCGGTTCGCGCGGAGCCAGCAATTGGCGTAGAAGTGCGGTCTAATATTTTTACTTGCGATTTAATAAAATCAACAAAATCCTTATAAGAAGGAATTTCTTTATTCCTCATAAACATTTCAAAGGAAATAGCGGTTGCGGGATCTAACTTCTTTAAAGCTAAAGAAAGTAAGATAAAATCTTTCATATCTTCAATACCTAACTGTTCCAAAGCAGATACAGAAGCGTGGAAAGTTTCAATGAACGTATTTAAAGACGCGGAATTATTTAATGCGGGTTTAATATTGAATAAATTAGACATGTAGTGTGAGCCTAATGCTCTTTTATCTTGATATTTTTGAACTAAGCTGTCCCAAATAGAATTATAATTATCACCGGACGGTATAATACCTGCCGTGATTTTTAAAGCATTTCCTGTTAATTTACCTACAAGATATTGTACTCTTTGAGAATTCGAAAGATCAGGATTTGAATGTATATTAGATTTAAAAGATTCAAAGAAGACGGGCCAATTTTCTATTTTTCCATCAAATGACGGAATTTGAATTGGTGGTAGTTTGATACGACCTTTATATTGGGACGGAATAGTATTCTGCGCAGACACATTCGACGTAGTATTTGTCTTATTGACGATAAGAGAACGAACCCTTTCTATTCGGGTGTACACTGTATCAAAGGAAATCATTTTTTTATAATCAATCTTATATTCTGGATCAAGTTGCATATTTAACGCGTTAATTGTATCTAAATTGGCACTAAATTCATGACGAATTGTACTAATAATTTCAGTGTCCGCCATGAATGTCTCTGAGGAACGAAGGTCTGCACTCGCGGACGTGGAAATATTCTTAGAAGAATCATATAAGAACGATAATTGTTCAAAAATAGCTTCATTTTTAGCTTCCAATATTTTAATTTTAGTTTCAATAGCTTCCATTGTGAAAGATTGCGTAATAATAAATTGCAAAATTACCTAATTAACGTAAAATGACGTAGGTAAGTAGGTAGGTATATCCAACAGTTTAGGCACCTACCTATATAGGTATGAAAGTTTATTTCAAGTCGACAGACAAGGCTCATAGAATGCAATTATATGCGTAGTAATAGTACAAATAGTAAGTACGTATTGCGGTTATTAGTACACCATATGATTTCGTATAATAAGATACGAATCGGTACCTATAAAATCTAAGTCCTAAAAATATGGAGGAGCGGCGGCGGTATTGAATACCTAACTACTTTTTATCACGATTGGCGTGGTAAAAATGGCGGGAGTACGAAATATCGTATTTATATAGTCTAAAACCTATTTATGAGCTTGCGTATTATGAGGTATATACCTATTTAGAGGCATAAAACCTATAGAAAGCGGGAAATTATACGTGATTTGATATGAAATTAAATTGCTGTAATGGCTGACTCAAAATGAATCCACTCGAAGGCGTACCAGTAAAAATGGTGGGTTTTTGCGTACAAATATCAATATGGAAAACGAGGAGCCTCCTAGGATAAAGGTAAGGACTTACCAGGAACTCCTATGGCAATCCACTGCACACAGCAACTATCACCACTATCTCACATCAAAATCACAAGTCACTGAGTTTCACTGAGTTCAATTTACAAATCAACGCCTCCCGGTCGGCAGCGGTTTTCGTACTGTTTATTTATAAATCACAAATTTAGATGTTTCCCTGACGGTAGCGGATCTCGTACTGTCTTGCGGGGTTGCGGGGCGCGCGCGTTTCGTTTTGTGATGCGTCGCCGAAGTATGTAGAATATTCCCGAAGCTCTTCTCTCGCTTACACATATGAGGTGGGAAAAGGAGAGGAATCGGGAAATAGAGGCTCGTCATTGATACTCAATATGAGTAGGTTTTACTATAGATATTATTATAGGTATTTTGGCCTAAACAAATTGCTTTATTAAAGTTAAATTAAATAACATAATTCAATATTTTTCAGAACTAGCAGTATGTCTAGAAAATAGAAATACACATTTATATATTTTAGGCTGTTAGTTAAGCTGATTGTGATTCGGAACGCACCCATAATCACGTTCCATATGTTCCTTTGAACGGTATTTATCTCCACATTGTTTTTTTTATATTTGAAACATTTCTGTTAGTCATAATAATGATAAATAATTTTATTTTTAACAGAGTTAAGTTGAAAATGTCATTGCATTTATTAATACAAACTCTCTATGAGAAAAAAAACTTTTTAACACTCTATAACACGATGATATATTTTTTACGTCAAATGAAACACGTACGTAGTCTATGGTCAGCGAGCCCCTTGAGTGAAGTTGATTGATCGACTTTTTGGCGGGAACTTATAATATAACTCGACACTGGCAGAAATAAGTCCTAATTTGGATTTGATTGCCAAACTTAAAACTAATAAGAAGTTGATTTATTTCTCTGACATTGTGTGACTGTCACACAATTCGAAAGGTACTTTCTTTTTGTGCGCATTCCTACGGTTTTTGGTTGACTCCTGACTACACCACGACCCTTTGCTTTTCTACGGATACCGATTTCTTTTCTACACGTGACTACGGCATTTGAATGGACCTTAGATAATCGACAATTGGCTGTTTTATTTGGATTTGCATGAACGCAATATAAATCCACTAGCAGAATTCTTAGACAATATTGTCATTGGATTTTATTTTGATGAATAAAAACCTAAATAAAAATGACCTTGTTTTATTGAAAGCCTGTGTATGTCCCGATACTTCAAAGTACCTACTACCTACCAGTAGGATATACCTACCTGGGTAAGTACCTATACTAGAAACAATTGTTAGGTACTTAAACAACATATTTATTCAGCATCTACAAAACTCGTGTAAAATCATAAATAATCGCTTGGCTCGCGGTTAAAAATATAACAATGACATCAATTGTTATAATAGGTCCCTCGCGGAAACCAACGGGTAGAACTAAATGGATTTCATCCACATTTTTAAAATGTACTTATAATAGGTATATCGAACGTTACTCATTTGATACGTCAAAATCGGCATAACCTATAAAACCTTTTAACTCAAATAAAAAAAAACTGCAGCTTTTTTGTTAAAATATTTTTTAGAAATAGCATAATAGTTTATTAATCTAGAGGAATTCAACAGTGGTTGTCATATACGTTACAAAAAAATGTAGGTCCAAGCATGTATGGAATCTCGCCATTCTCCTTTGAAAATACAGATTTATTTGAAATATTTTTTATGTTCAGCGTTTTCTCTAAGAGCTGCAGTTCAGAAACTACCCATACTGGCTACAAAAAAAAAACCCTGTAAGAGTTTAATTAAATGTAAAATAAAATATGCCAATCGAATGCAAATAAAAAGTATAATATGGTACTTTCCTGAGACTTGCTCGTTTGACTTATTTTTTTCATACGACAAAGCAGGTAATCAAGCTTACGGCCTGCCTAGTGGTAAGCGGTTACCGTAGCCATATGAACACTTGCAACACTTCACTCACGCGTTGCCGACCCTTCCCCCTCCTCAATGAGCACTGGCGATTTGGGCTCGTTCTCGCACAGAAAAGCATAAAAAAGGCCCTCTAGACAACATGGTTGTCGACAATCGTCATCGTTAGTAAACGTTCAACCTTTGTATGGGATTGACATAAGAGATTGTCAAAAATCACGTGATATTTCGATTTGAAATGTCAATCTCTAACGATGACGATTGTCGACAACCACCTTGTCTAGAGGGCCTTTTTTATGCGAATAAACGCTACGCTCTACCTCTCTTTGACATACCCTGTAAGTCATAATATCTACCATATTTTTATGAAGATTGGATTGAGATCACGAGTTGGACTTTATCATTGGTGAAACGATTCCATAACATGAGGAGCGGTATACTCGTAAAAACAACAAAAAGATAAACAAAAGTAAAGTATCAGAATGTTACAGTGGCGCGTGGTAGTAAAAGTTAAGCATTCTTTTATCCCTTTTGTTGTGCTATTACAATTCTTCGTTCGTATTTTATTAACCGCGTTAGATTTATTTGCTAACTACATAAGATGTATATATACCTCAATAATCTAACTGGTTGGCCATGATTAATATAGAGATGTTATTACTTGAATATTTAAAAAAAACAAGATTGTATTACAATTTATTTTATTTTATTATTCTAACATGCATTTGATGACCACGAGTCCACGATTGATGCAGCTGATAAGATTGTCTGCTAAATAGAATCAAACTTCTGAAGCGTTGGCTGATGGTCATTGATTATATTCGTAAAGATTCTTCGACTGATGGTTTCTGCAAATTCTTTGGTTCCATACTATAATGATACCACACTACAAGGACGTATGAGTTACAAAAAAAATAGATAACTTACAGCCACTGCTTGCTGCTAGAATTCGATTGTAGGCTTAATATACGGAAATAATAAAAAAAATAAAAAATGTCACCAACTCGCAATCGAAACTTCAAAGATCTGCAGAACAACCATCCAAAATTAATTTTGTTTTCGCAGAACCGTGTTGGCACATTTGGTAATGGTTTGTACTTCCGTTCTTGTTTATACACACTTTTTACTCGGCCCTATACTTGTATGGAGTTCAACGAATTAATTTAGTAAATGAAAACGCTACCAGTATCTTACAGTCGCATCGAGCGTGTCTTATGTCGGAAGGATTCAATCACAAGCAGGGACGACGACCTTAACACGCGATTATTCATATGTACCTTCTTTATGTTTACGTATGTGATACCTACTTGTGTTTCATTTGGGGACTTTTATTATTGAAACTTGGTTAGTGAATGTTTAGGATAAGATTTTATTTTAAGGCATCATTTTTGTAAAACCATTAAACAAATTTCTAACCTTTTTAACAAAAATGATGCCTTAATATAAAATTTTATATAAAAATAAAACTCCTCTACTGAGTTAGCTCGTTAATCTAACAAGTTGATAATTATACATACTATAAAAGATAAGATAAGGTTTCAAGGGTTCCGCAGCTAACTGGAAAAGAGATGGAGCCCTTATAAATTCATCCTGTCCGTATGTCACAGCCATTATCAGTTTTTATAGATCGCTATAAAATTCTATAGACACTCAATCACTTTACGAAACTCCACCTGCTGCAGCTTTTTAAAGTGCAGGTGCCATTGTACTGCTGGGCGGGCGCGCTAGTTTACCAGCATTGATTCACATTTCTGTGTAAAAGCGAGCCACGCTTATCGTTGGTGATCCTGACTGAACACTATACGGTTAAGAAACTCAGCGTTCGGTGACTCACTCAATATTCTATAAAATTAATGAATTCATATTCTATAGAATTCATATTATTATTATCTATAGAATAAATGGAAAAAACCGGACAAGTGCGAGTTGAACTCAAGTGGAGACGGTTCCGTACAAACTAAACATTCTAGTTGAAAACCATTTATTCTAACTGCAAATGTTAGTTTGTACGCACACATAGTTGACAGAAGATTTACCATGTTATTGGAAACCATAGACTTCTCATAGGTTTTCCTGTAATTTATAAGTAAGGAACTATATTCTGTATTTTTTTCAAAAATGTTTATTTTATAAACTTTATAAATATTTATTATAAAAAAAAATTGATCCCCTCACAATAAGCCTTTTAATTCTACACTGTACAGTGTTAGAAATAAGCTTAAATGTGTTAACGAATTAATAAAAAGGCTTTATTATTATTACTGTACAACTTGCAAAACTTTTTTTAATAATATTCTTATTTTCCCCCAAAAGTGACCCCCCATATTCCAAATTTTAAATAAGTCGCAAGTCCGGCGTCATATCGAGTACTGTTGTCATCTGTGGGCAGGGGCACCTGCTGGATATCAGCTTGGGCCTTTAGACTCGGTTCAGCGCGACGATCCCGAGCTCACAAACGGTTCAGAGCCCCTCAGTCTGAGGAGAGACATTGCCTCCATATGTGTTTTCTACCGCTTGTATAACGGACAGTGTTCTGTAGAATTGTTTAAGATGATACCCACGGCTACCTCCCATCATTGCAACATTCGCCATCGACAGGACGGGATGAGTCCATCCTCACACATTGAAACCAGAATTGTTTCGAACTGTGCGGTCTCAAAGGAACTTCCTTCCGCGGACGCTCAGATTGTGGAATGAGCTCCCCGCCGTTGTTTTCCCAATGGAGTACAGCATGGGTTCTTCAAAAAGGGTGTGAAGAGATTTCTGCAGGGTCGGCAACGCGCGATTACCTCCGGAACCCTAAAAATGTACAGAACATACCGAATAGTTACTGAATATTCGGTGCATATCTTAGTCATATTCTGAAATTACTTTATCGTTACCACGTACCTTACTAACCCAATAATCACTTTGTAAAAAATATATTTTCGATCTCAAGATTTATGAACGGAACAAATTTCGCCCAAATAAGAAGAAAGTTAGCTACGAAATCTGAAATAGGTATCTTTCAGATTACTGATTCTGAAAAACTACGATAAAAAATCGCAGCAAAGGAGTTTTGTCAGCAAGAAGAGCGTACTATGTATGTGATAAGATGGACCGTCAAACAGTGTTTTAGGTACGGGACCATTGAAATAATATTTAAGTTATGACAGCTATAAAAATGGCAAATCATTAATTTGATGAAAAGATTCCGGCGGAGTTTTGCAACGAATCCCTAAAAATCATTTTTGCAAGGATATGTGGTTACTTACTTAACGGTATTGAACTCTAATTGTATTACCTCCGATTCGCATTTGAGGCATTATTCTTAGGAATGCTAACACGATTTACATAGGTAGCTTTAGATTCAAATCTACTGAATACGGTGAACCGGTGAATATAAATTAGGCTGGCACCCAATCTCTTATTTATATTTTTATATGTCTAGGTATAACGGTGGCTGACTGCAAAGTTGTCACCAAAAAGTAAGTAACTGTACCAACTAGGTATCTTAGTCAATTAGGTGGAACGGTACTGCGCTAGTTATTGATCACCTTCAATGTGTACACACCCTAAAGTTTATTCAGTTAACTGTTCAAACAAAATTTTATAGAGTCTATGATTGTGGTATTTCATTGTGATAAACATCGTTATTATTAAATCCACGGGTAACAGTAGCACAGTGTGGATTATGTTTACATCCAAAATAAACTGTTTCATTGCGTTACCTTGGAATCAAACTTTATTTATTAACAATTGTTTTCAGCCTTTATCAACGAAACAGATTTGAAGGTAATGTCACGTACTCATAAATATTCTTTTATTACATTCATGTTATTAACGTGAATGTAATTCGCTACGTTATTTTATCAACACGCTCACTGCATGTACTTTTTCATTAAACTTTTGGCTCGCGGTTAGAAAAATAACAATGAAATCAATTGTTATTATCGCGTATCCTACGCGTATTTCAACCAACAACGGGTTAAACTTAGAGCATTTAGAACATGCTCTAAACATTCATTTACTGCATTGCGTGTAAAGTCAAGATGAACGCCACTACAGCTTTTTCTAATTCGTTATTAGGTCAAACTGTCCCATTATGGTATTTAATCTTCATCAAAAATTTTATGCGAAAAAAAATCACATAAAGCAAATTTAAAATATCACACCAGTTATTATCTTATTAATAAACATTATCTAGGGTACTGGGACTAATATGTACTTTTAAAAATATATTAAATAAAATAGACGTTTTAACAGTATGGAAACTGGTTGCAGAATGCATAAAAGCTAATAAATAATATGAACCGTTAAACGGGCAAGGTGTGCTACTGGTAGCACACCTTATGCCCAACTAACAAACTCATCCATATCATTTCTAAATATTGTGATACGCTTGCAGTGTCGCGATGGCGCGGGAGACTGCATAACTCTCCCCACTCTATCTAGCTCGATATTATCAATCGCATTTTCAGTGTGTTTTATGATTTAGATATTTACAGTCTTCTTCTTTCATCTAAATATAAAAAGGTTTGACATTGATCGGTAGATCAAAACAGATAAACAGTAAGTTGACTGATCACGAAACTTACAATTATGAATATACGAGGGTACGTTATTATATTCGCGGAATGGGTAGTTAGGTAATTATATAGTACTTACTTTACCAACGAATTAAGTAACTCATAATTAGTATAAATGTTACCGGAAATATATGTACCTAGGAATTCTATACAATTCCTAGGAAATTATACAATCGTCATTAGTCTTTGAACTATCGTCGACCAAACAACTCAAACGGGAATTTAAATCACGCTGCCTCAAAAACAACAGTGCGTGGAGAATTCATGCGAGTTTTTGGGGTTTTTGTTTTTGGATCTTAGGTTCATCATTATGAACCTGAGTCTAAACGAGACTGTATGCGGTGGCTCAAAAAAGGCACACCACCACCTAAGAAGTTTAAGGTGTCACAGTCGGCTGGGAAAATCATGGGGACAGTTTTTTGGGACTCAGAAGGGATCCTGAGAATTTCAAAGGGTATTTTCAGTACAAATTAGCTCGAGTTGACAATAACAACGAAAATTTAACAACGTGTGAGTGTGGTTACTTACCGACATTGATTTTGTTTTTCACTTCAATAAATACGATACTTTATGTGATAGAAGTTTTCTTTCCATATCTATTAATTATTTGTTAATTACAATATTACTTAAATATCTGGTATAATGAGGATTTCAGATCTTTATCATTTGCCGTAGCTGAAAAGGCGTATCTTCGACGCGACGTACCTACTGTATACGATATTTCAGTTGTCTAACTCCTCAGAAAAGCGCATGAAACTCATCTCTCTGTAGGGGACGTACTGAATACGGAAAGCCATATACGCCTCCCGGTCCCCGCCAATTATATGGCCGGTGTCTGTGACGAGTGCACATAGAATTTATTTATATAAAGAACTGTACTGAACGTTCTCTATCAAGCGGTCAAGTAAATACAGCGAAACATTTTGTGAAGCAAAACGATCGCTCGGCCAGTAGTTTACTTTAAGTGCATATGCACTTAAAATATAAAACATATCTTCATCATCATCATCATCAGCCTACAGCAGTCCACTGCTGGACATAGGCCTCACCCAATGCGCGCCATTTCGCCCTATCTTCGGCTCGACGCATCCACTTCCTACCAGCAGCCTTTTGCAGATCGTCACTCCATCTCCCTGGAAGGCGTCCTACACTACGTTTGCCGAGACGCGGTCTCCACTCAAGAACACGTTTTCCCCACCGATTATCGGTTCTTCGGCATATGTGACCAGCCCACTGCCACTTCAGCTTGCTAATTCTATGAGCTATGTCGATGACCTTGGTTCTCTGTCGGATAACCTCGTTACGGATCTTATTCTTCAGAGACAAAAACATATAACTACTGTTAACTAAGCAATTTGCTTAGTTTGGGATCAGATGACCGTGTGTGAGGAATGCCCCAGGATATTTATTATTTATTATTTATAGAGTGCTATTGGAGTGGCTTTGGATAGCTCTACGTTTATATAAGATTATCCTGATGTTGCGAAGACCAAGCAACGTAAAAACTTGTAATTTGGCATAGTGAAAGATCTTGATGAGGCACACATATATTACTCATAAAAAAAATTAAGGAGTTATCGTCACCGAGCTCGGCCGCCATGGGCTTTCGTGCTCCCTAAGTGCTGGCCGAATATCACGACACTCAGCTATTCATGACATTATCCGCAGAGCTCTTGTGGCGGTATTGCGCGGGGCGATGGCAAGAGACCGGATGGTATGTTTGTGATCCCCTGGAGTGTCAGCTGGTCACTGGTGCGGGGTGCCACATTTACACTCTCGCCATCTCTTGTAAAGTTGCAGGGACAGCTGCGGCCAGTGCGGAAAATTCAAAATTCAAAAAATACGCATCGATTGGACCAAATTATATTTTTACTCCTTTTGCGGTCGAGACCATGGGACCGTGGGAGTCCGAAGCTTACCGTTTTGCTCTCACTTTGTCATCAAAATTTATCGAAGCCTCCGGAAACAAAAGGGCGTATTTAAAGTATAATAATTTATTTACAACAAATATGTACAAATTACAACCTATATTATAGAAAATTTCCTCAAGTCTGCCGCTGCTTCCGATTAACGGCACGGTTCCCAGAAGGCTGGCAGCGTTTCCTCTTTGGATAGCCAAGCTGATGCGTTGGCGGAAAAAGCTCCCCTGCTTTTTCCGCCAACGCATCAGGATTCCTCATTTTGTAATTTACGATATTTCTTCATGATAATGATAATGCTTAGAAATTCTATTGGGTTACAAGGAAAAGCGCCCCACGCTTTTCATTCAAATATTGAACTTAATTACAAAAATTGCTTACATTTAGGCCCTTACGGGATAGACAGAGAATATATTTAGGTTCAATTTTATAATTATTTAACACTTTTTAGTGCAGGGCTTTTTAAAGCGTGTTTTTTTAGTTTTTTTAAACTGTAATTTATTTTTTATTTTTTAGTCAACATAAATTATTCATACCATTTTATTATGTTACTTATACCATATTTTCACCCAATATCAATTTATTTCACATTTATAATGAGTATTTAGCTTCAGTGCCTACTCTTTGACTCCACCAACAGACTCAGAAAACCATATTTGGCCAAAATGCATATAATACGATTACAATACGCCCAAACACGGCTAGAATACGATGCTCCGCTATGGGGTTCCAGTGCCAACCCTCCGACTTCATCATCAGACCCTGAAAACTATACATGGTCAAAATTCATCTCACGACATTTCCAACAACCCCAAACACGGCTAGGATACGATGCTCCACTATGGAGTTTCAATGCTTACCCTCCTACTCTATCATCAGACCCTGAAAACCATATAAGGTCAAAGTTCATCTTACGACAATTCCAACAAGCCCAAACACGCCTAGGAAACGTTGGTCCGTTATGGAGTTCCAGTGCCTACCCTCCTACTCCATCATCAGACCCTGAAAACTATACATGGTCCAAGTTCATCTCACGACAATTCCAACAAACCCAAACACGGCTAGTATACGATGCTCCACTATGGAGTTCCAGTGCTTACTCTCCTACTCCATCATCAGACCCTGAAAACCATACATGGTCAAAGTTCATCTCAAGATAATTCCAACAAGCTCAAACACGGCTAGTATACGATGCTCCACTGTGGAGTTCCAGTGCTTACTCTCCTACTCCATCATCAGACCCTGAAAACCATACATGGTCAAAGTTCATTTCATGACAATTCCAACAAGCCCAAACACGGCTAGGAAACGTTGCTCCGTTATGGAGTTCCAGTGCTTACTCTCCTACTCCATCATCAGACCCTGAAAACCATACATTGTCAAAGTTCATTTCATGACAATTCCAAAAAGCCCAAACACGGCTAGGAAACGTTGCTCCGTTATGGAGTTCCAGTGCCTACCTTCCGGATCCATCATCAGATCAGCTCGATGGTACCAAATTATTGTATTGTCATCGGTACTTGATAAGTGTGCAAAATTTCAGTTTAATCTGACGTCTGGAAGTCGATGAAAATTACGTTCGAAGATTCCTTTACATACATTCATACATACATAGATACATACATACAGGTGAAGCTAATAAAAGCGTGTTAAAAAATAAAAACCAATTTTAAATTAAATTTGGGGTCAGTTTGGATCCAATATTTTTTTAATGAATATAGAATTTAGGTAGACATAGTTGTCATAACAATATATCTAAAAATGTGTAAAAAATAACCATCCACAGGCCAATACTTAGAATTCACCAAGAATAACAAACGTTGAAATTAACTTACTAGGTACTACATTTTTTTTATGTCTTTTGACTGCTTTTGGCTTGTATATGTGAGTATAGGTACCTATATGCCAATATGATATACATTCATTTGATGTGGTTTCTTGCGATGACTACCGTGGTTGCGATGTTTGTTTCTTTGCGCTTATTTGCGTTGGTGATAAGCCTGAAGTTTCTTTTTAGGGTTTTTCGTATGAGAATTGCTAATCTGCGGCTTTTATTACTGCGATTTATAATCCTACGAATCATACGTTCATTCCTATTTCATGTCCGTTGCTTGCAGGCATCCACGTTGTGTTAGTTTTGTATCTATTGCACGTTTTAGTATAGGGCTGTAAGCACCCACATTCCATGTAGTAAATTATTATGTTGTCAATGTTATATATTTGCGTTTTATATTACGCTTTTCCTCGTAGTACTGTATAGCCAGTGCCGTTAAGGTAACTCATAAGGGAGAGAAGACTCAAACACATACCTTCACTTTCATATACTTATATTATAATCGAGACTCCTAGGGAGTTATATTTCTCTGTATTACTCTGAGCCGGAGACGCAGCCGGTTCCAATCGCACACGAATCGAAGAGTTAGCGAAGAGTCGTCAACTGGGACCCAATTCTCAGCCACTCGTTCGAAATAAAGTTCGAACTCGTACTTTTTTCGAATATAAATCAAATTAGGCTATTCTAACAATTTCGAAGACGCCATTTTCTCATTTTTCGAGGGCTAGCGCTCGAATTGCTTCGACTGGTCGGGACCGTTCGAAACGTATTTCGAATGCGAACTAACGTTGTCATTTGGAAACGTAATGACAGATAAGCCTAAGGATTTTCGTTACGCGCAGCCAATATTTTTTCATATTCATTTATAATTATCATATAAAATTGATTAACTTATGAATTCCGGATATATAAAAAGTGTAAAACGTTGTTTTAAATATTTTAGAATCATTAAGATCCTTTTAAATTTTAATTTAAGATATAATATTATCGCGTACGTTAACAAAATGCAATTATCAAGTGAAACGAAACGCATCGTGCAATTTGTATCTATCATAATGGCAATATTTATTCCGTACACTCGAACTTAGTTCGATTAGTGTCAAGAATACAGGAATCGAAAAGTAGACTCCACCTCTCGAAATTTTACGATCGAACTAGCACTCGTAATGCAAGTTCGATTGGAAGGCTAGTTCGAGGGAAGTGAGAATGTTGCGTACAATGCGAAAGTACCGCAACTTACCACAAAACGGACTTGACCGTACCTATACTACACTATTTAATAAAGCCTCACAGATTCATGTCCTGTAAAACGTTAAAAAATCAACGTAAAAAACATAAACTAAAATTTTTTATAATCACGTATGGCGTTTTTGTGATTACTTCAATAAAGTATGTAATCTCTTAAGTGTCTTTAATCATTTGGAACTTCAAAATTCAGATAAGATCTAGCGAAATTTGATCCGCACGTACAATTCAGTAATCAATAGCGTTAGTTTATTAAGTATATCGAATACCTACTTAATTCAAATCTCTTGTTATCTTTTTTTGTTATATTTCGATGTTATTAGTTGCCAATTGCCTTTTTTAGTATCTGTGAGCTCCATCAACTGCGGCCTAACAGTTAAACGGATCGTCTGCATTGTTTAAATAAATAACAACACTTTAAATTCGAGCGAACAAATCGTGTGCAGAATAAAAAGCATCGGGCAGTGACATACGCGCAGAGTATGGATGGCACAGCCAGTTAGTTCCCTTGCAAGTCGCGGACTGTGCTTGGTCCTCGGTGCGGTGCGGCGGCGGCGCGGCGCGGTGCAGCGCGTCGCGGCGCGACTACAGCAGCACAGCAGCGTGCGTACGCGTCACAGAGGATTATATAGTTATAGTAATCTGTGTACGCGTGATTTATCGCCACGCACGGACCGGCCCATTACCGTGTCACAATCAATAACGACCATACCAGCGACTGATTGAATTCTGCCTCGTTCTTCCACGGCACCATCAGCGAGCAACGCTGTGCGTCTACCATTATTGGAATAGTCGAGAAAATTATTTATTTATTTTTATTTATTTATTTACCTTATCCTGTATATCCGTGTATATCTTAGTTGTAGCTATTCTATAAGAAAACATATATATATTTAGTTCAAGTCACATTAAAAATAATATTTATTGCCTTCAGAATGGTAAATTCTCAATTAATTATAAGCGAATTGTATGTTTCTCTACTAAAAGTTATTACGGTTCTGAACCAAAAAGGTATAAAAGAACCCTTTTGTTGCTACTCTCTGTCATTGATTTATAGATAGTAGAATAGTTTTAATTGTACGTAGGTTTTAATAAATATTTGTTACTATATATATACAGTGGTTTAAGAATTTGGATGTCTGAAATTTGATTGTGTATAGATGGAGCAGAACAAAAAAATCCATCTTTGCACTTATGTGTCTTACCAAGATGGATTCTCAAACTTCTTTGGCCCTTGAAAAAGCGTGGCTGAGGTCATTCTGGACTCTGCACAAGGTTCTCTAATGATACACTAGGCTGCTGGCTTCCAACTGTGGACACGCTGCAATTAGCACCTCCTTGCATAAAAACAAAACTACAAAACGAACTGATAATAAATATTAAAAAAAAATGTTTTTTATAATTTTGCTAAACAACATTGAAAAAAATCTTGAATACACGGCTAAGAAACATGGCAGTCCACACACACTCATGAGTACCATTTGTATCAAATATGATCGTTTTGCATGCAAAACAGCTGACTGCGATTCTTTCTCTTCTCGATCTGGTGGCGGCTAGCTAGCTGCACAAATCCGCCAGACATGTTGATTAAAGATATGTTGCCGGGCTTCATACTGTCAGCACGCAGCCGTTAGCACCTCCAGCGGAGAAACATGGTAATTTAAATTAAACCATGAGAATATAGAATAATAGTTCTCCATCGAAAAACAAGACGCCGGGAGAATTTCCACCCATACGTTGTCGACATCTCGCGTACCCGGACACAACGTTTCGCTTCATCGTTTCTTATACGAACAGCAAAGGAGTGGAACTCACTTCCGGGGTCTGTGTTTCCCGACACCTATAACCTAGATTTATTCAAGGCCAGAGTGAATAGGCTTTTTCTGGGTAAGCGTGCTACATCCTCGGCCTCGTCATAACTCCTCATGGGGTCAGGCGAAGGTCAAACGCAAGCCCATTTAACATAAAAAAAAAGAATGTACATTACTATAAAATGAATTATAAGTATAAATAAAATTATCGGAATGAACTGAAATGTATTATTATAAGTTATAAATTAATGTATTAATGTTAATGTAGAATGTAATTTTTACTTGAATTTTAAGCATGAAATAAAAGGCTTTTTTATTTATTTTATTATTGCATGAGAAACAGCTGATTTGATCTATGAAAGAGAGCTAGATTACTTGACAGATGACTTCAAAGAGTATTCAATAACTACGTAAGAAGAGACGGGACTCCATAGAGCAAGATAAAAATAATAAAAATCAATGTGGCAACCAAAAAAAGCCACAATGAGTACTACCAATCAGTACTACCAATCTTAGAATGGAATAGAGATGCGCTCTTAGTAGATATTTAAATCTATCGATATCGATATATATATATATAAATATATATATATATATATACTGTTGTAAATAATATAGATATTTAAGATCCTCTGATTTTGTTTTAGCACTACCAAAACAAAACCAGTGGTACTTTGTTCAGATTATGACTAAAAAAAAATATACCATATAATATATTAATATACAGTAAGGTTTGTGGTTGGCGTTTAAAACTACATAAAATTTGCAACTAGACGTTTTATGAAATGCAAATCAAAATAAAAAGTAAATTATCAAGTTTAGGCCCTGATAAGGCACTTATGAACGATACAGTTGACACTACCACTGGTTCGGAATATACTTTAAATAGGTAAGTGGGTGTAAGTGGCCTGTAAGCCAAGTCCTCGTTGCCTGTCATTTTCACCCATTTTCGGCACCTAAAAATATAAAAATATCGATATCGAATTCGATAATAAATATTGCACCACACTATTTTCTAAAATATTATTATGGTATTTTCTAGATTAAGATAATATTAAGATGTTTTTATTAAAGGAATTATAGGACTGAATGATATTTTACTGACCGAACTGAATCCAGGGGAAATTTGGCCATAAAATCACGTTTTTTACCATCTTTCCTTTCCGATCTTAATTCTCACACTTCGCATTTTCTATACTTCATTCTTTCTACTTTTTAAACACTCTTTCTACTTTCTCACTTCTACTTAGCAATAAAATTAACTACTACCCTGTATAATATTCTGTAATAAGTATAATATAATATTCTGAACTTCTCAAACATTTATATAAAACTGGAGGGAAAAAACAAGTGACAGATGACGTTTAATCATAGAGCGAGACAGACTACGGAAATGAGAGGGTGCCATAAAAGTTCTACTGCGTTTCATTGATTTTTTCTTTCTTCTAAGTCGCGACAGACTGGATGACTTATTTCGTTATAAAGTTTTCCTGCTATTTGGACAGCGATTTAAAAAAGAAAATGTTATTGGTTTATGTTATTAAACACTTTAATTTGGTTCTCGCAGGTTATTCAAATATTTATTAAATAATATTTTTATTATTATATTTATTCAAAGAATTTAAAGGTAGAGGCACGATGCACTATGAAAATCTTTGTATTTATTATATATATTTTCAAGCAAATTTTTGACGTACACTTGACAGACCTTGACAAATTTACTTCACTTAAGGGCCACTACGTGTTGAATCTGTATCCCCACGCAAGCCTTCATAGGACTGATCCTTGTCAAGTTCTTTGGATCCTTGGACCGAGAACTGCCATGGCAGACAAATTCTATGTTATTCAATAAAGTCCTAAAATAATAATATTGATAGTGTTGCCTGAAACTAAAATTATCGCAATTCCATGCCTCGCTATGTAAACTATCTATTTGGGATTTCACGTAGGTGTATCGACAATCTCATAAAAACCTCTGCCCATAAAAAAATACGATATTGACAACTTTTTATTATTGAAAAAGCTCTTCAGTAACACCTAGAGTCAATACAATATCAATCAAATAAATACAGTTCTTGGATAACGATGTTTGTTCGGTCACAGATATAATATTACATTACAAAAAATATGGTAATGAACGACATGCAAATAATTATATACTTGATCCAGTCTTATCTCCTCATGTAGGGTAAACAAACTTAGGCGACACATCGCGGACTGTCCGCCATCCGCCACCCGCCATCGACCAACGGTACCTAGTTACCTATTTGTATGCACCAGTGGCGTGCATTCCATATAGGCAAATAAGCAATGCTTACCTCATGAGATAGATTCAATAAAATAATATTTTGATTCAATTAAACTATATAATCATTTTAAAAATTTAAATAAAATTTCTAACCTAGCATTCAATACGAAATTTCAAACATTGCCGCGCATGCACTCGCGAGTTTGTGTATCAAATTCACGCACACTAAAACGATTTCGGCATATGCATACACACACACACTCTTCTTTAGGATAATACGACGAAAGCATAAATCACGTATTTGCTATGCGTAGCACACTGACATTTGACATTCGCGATTTATAGACCAAAAGTAACCATACCTACTCTGTTGTGACAATTGTAACCCATCCAAATTAAAAACACTACAGTTTACCAACGTTAGAGCAACTCAAATATAACTTCGCAATTTATTTGTATTGTTTTGTTTATGGTTTGTTTGGCTGGTATTGCATAGGGTTACCGTACTTCAATATAGATAGATTCAAATTGAAGTGTCCGATATCGATTAAAAAAAATTATATAAAAGAATTAATTGATCGATCCTTAGAAAATCGTTATTTATATTATATTATGGCATAAATATATTTCTTAGTTAATTAGTAGCAAAAATCGTCCTACGTGACTGACTTTTTGGCGGGAACTTGCAGAGTGACGTAGCGTTTTAATTTTTTATTTTCATAAATTCGTGTATTTTGAGTTTAATTGCATATTATTAGTGGTATTTTATCCAATAAAGATCAATCTTTGTGCACCAGTGACGTGAAATGAAATGAATATGAACGTGACTTTACAAGTTGTCTCAAAAAGTCCGTGAAAAGTTTTAGTACAATGACCACCATTTTACTAAAACATGACTGGACGGTGACTGATCATGCGGACTATGTGAAAGTGAATGTGCGGACTATATTAAAGTGATATTATAAATAAAATGTATGCGACTGAAGGACTTTGTATCCATGGTCAAGAACAAATTATCAAAAAAAAAATCTACGTGACTGACGTGATTTGTTTTTGTTATTTTTTGTATATGTTAGGAATTGCTGTGCTGTGTGTCTGTTCTGTGTGAACATGGATAAATTGCAGTGTAGTACGTGTGGTGAAGATGCAATATGCATCGAAAAATTACGTGCAAAACCACTCAGTCAGTTTTCCTTCGTTGAAAAAAACCAAAATATCTAGTATGTTTACCTAGACCAACACCAAAACTTTACTACTACTACTACATTTATTAACATAAATATTCGTGTACAATTAACTTGCTCCATCTACCTAGTGCTTGATTGCCTACCTACTCCGAAAACCAATGCACGCCACTGGTATGCACGTACTATATCTACTACTAGATACATAAATACTCCTTTATTACTGGTAAATAGGTATCGATGCTTTTATAAAACTGCAAATATCGTAACTTTTTCTAACCGTAGCTACACAGAAAACTCTCAAGCGCAGTTCTCTGCTAAGTCACGGATTCTAAGTGCCTAGCACATCGCCTATTTGTAATAGATATTCATCTAAAAATAATTTCAACATAAGAATAACACGCGAGTACAGTTAGAAAATTAAGGTACTTCATACTTGCTTACAAGAATTCCGTATTTACCCTCAGTGATTATTTACATAGAAGTTCTCAGGAGGCTTGTAGCATGGTATTGTAGGTACCTAAAAGTGTATATGGTCAAGTGAACGGAGGTCTGTCTCAGCCGCCGGAACGTCTATTTGTCTTAACGCAATACCTGTCAATAGCCGTCCTAAGTTCATTGGCACTCCCGCTTTGGCGCATCCATCGCGTAGATTTGTGCAGTGCGCAAGCGCACCACCATTTGTTCAACAGGGACCCACCAAACTGGTACCCAGTCTCGTAACATGATCTTTGGTATGCCATTAGCTTGTTGACAGACTAAATACTAAATAATTCTACTTAACAAGAGCTTAACAACTTTTAAGCTTGTTAAACGTTTAATTTGAACTTGAAAGCAGCTTCCACCATTCACGATATCAATGAATAGTTTTCCGTAAAGCGGTCCTATACAGTTGAATATACCTACTCAAACGATTATAAGAAAATCAATAATGATTTAAACGTGACCAATAATATGCTCACATCCTTTCGTGGAATTATAATTTACCTAAGTACCAACATTTCTATGCTCCGACTGGAGAAGGTACATCATCTTGCGTCATCGCACTGCTTCCTCGCCAGTTCCGCGATGCGATGGTAAAGTACCTGATCAGATAAAAAACGGATGTTCATTGAAAAAAGCTTACTATTAAGTGAGTCACTACGTGGAAGACTAGACTATTATATGGTTGTAGTAGCTTAATCTCTATGCACTTGAATCCCCCTGGCAGTGACAAATGTACAAATTAGTATTTGAAATGAAAAATTAATTTATTTCAATCAGAACGCACAGAATAATAATAGATAGGTACACACAAAAAATAACAATAATAAAGAAAAATAAAACAGTAGCAACAACAATAATAATAATAAAAAAAACTGTTTAGTTGGAACAAAAAAAATAATGTAAAAGGAAAATTCCGCTCCATAAAATGCCTTGCTGAGTTTCTTCCTGGAATCTTCATAGTTTAAGTGTATTCCGCGCTTGCGGTAGGCAGTAGAGTTAATTGTAACGTTCATAAATGCCATATGAAGGCAACTAAATAAATAGGTAATGATTTGATTTGATTTGATATGTCAGAGTGCGAGTGATTTTGTCAAAGAACTGATTTTGAAGCATTTCGTAACCCGTTTGAAACTCTGAGACTGCTACAGTTGACACCGCACGACATATCTAATTTGAAAGCTAGTGTTAAATAAAACGGTGTTCAATATTTTGTAACAAAACATTGAACACAAAGGGCGTTACACTCTATAAGTAAACACGACGACCAATAAGCGCGACCACAGAGACACGTGTTTCACACCGACTCGCCTATCATCAAATTATCACAATACAATCGTACAAAAGACCAGGCAATAGGTGCTAATGTTGACAATGAATACACAAACACTGTCAATTTATTGGATTTTTTATGCACTTTTGAAGATGAAGGTGTCACAAATTTATATTTTACTTCGTTTGAGTTATAGGTAGGTATATAGCTCGGGTGGTGATTAAGTCTGTACCCCACCCCACGTTGTCACGATTTAATAACATGAGAAGCTTTCGGCAAAAAATATGGTCTGCACCCGGATCTTAATAAACATAAAATAAAAGAATACAACAACAAACTTGTATAGGTACAAACTATTAATAGTATGATTATAAAACCTATGCATCATCCCTCAGAATTAAGCAAGCCTTGAAGAATCGCAATCGAGTGTGCCTCTTATGCCCGATTTCAATAATTTACGGACCGGTATCGGTTAAGATTTATTAAAATTAGGCCTCTTAGATCTTTAATAATAATGAAGCAAAGACCTCAAAGCTTTGCATAACAGACCCTCCCAAGTAGCTATCACAGGTAAAATTAGCTTACGAAATTATCTATATGCCCAGTTTGGCAATAAAAAAACCTACCATTGGTAAGCAAAACGATTCGTTTTTGTTTATTGAAACCGGGCATTAGAAGACAAGTGTTAAGCAATCAATGCAATTGTTTTCTGTCGATAATGATAGGTACCTACCTACCGATGTAATGCAACAGGTAGATATTGTACATACACTTACCTACACATAACGGTAATGACTGCGTAAGGAACTAAAATTTTCACACGTACTTAATGAGCCGAGTACCCATTGACAGGTAGCCAGTATTATTATTATTCATTTCCTTCGAGCCACGGCAGCAACGGACTCCATTTCTAGTGTGTTTTATAGGAACTCATTAAAATAACAAATTTATGTGAAGGGAAATTGCGCGCCGTGATTAGCCCTTTGTAATTTCAAGTTGCTTCTGTAAAGTATAGAGTTGTAGATATTTGCTGCTTTTTGCCCAACGTAGTTCTCACTTAAATAAAATGGTGGTCGTTCCAATGCAATATTATTGAGGAATACAATAATATTAAACTCAAATATTTTTCTTTTGCGGTTGTGTGGTATGTTAATATAAGTGCCCATATTTGAGACACACGTAGAGGTAATGGCCATGTGTCAGCCTTAAAATATTTACTGACACATGCCTATCCATAGCATTTTTTTTATTAAAGAAATATACTTACTCTTTTTATCCCCAAGGCAGAGGTCTCATTGGTCAGTTAAAGGCATTTTTTCAGTTCAGTCTTCTCTCGGATATTGCCCCTAATTAGTCGTAACTCACTTTAGAAACAAAAAGTCCGTCCCCTCCCCCCTTGTAATGCCCTCAAGGTACGTGCCCCAACTGGGGTGCCCTCATGCTTAGTAACCTAAATATAACCCTGGTTGAGAGCTTGCTCGCGGATTTGTCCTTGTAAGGGTGATAAGGCCAATCTTGAATCCTCATCTTCTAGTCAATTAAAAAAAACTCTCATATCGTTGCTTTGGGTACGACTAATTATATAAAAAAAACCGAGAAACATCGTTTGCAGGATATTCAGAAGTTGACAGTTCACATAAGATGAAAAGTCAAAAAGGCACGTAGAAGTGCATGTAGAGATGTTATAAGCTTGGCTCTACATGAGATCTGACAACTTTTTGACACTGCGAGCCATATGTCTTGGCAACATTTTACATATAAAAGTTTTTGGTGGGATACGTATAGCATGATTTGTTATGTACTGTTAGAGCTTATTTACATCAAACAAGCCCTTTAGATAATATTAAAGACACATAATAAAACTTATCCACACACGCGGGAAACCATCTTGTTCCGATCTGTCAAACTCTTAATAGTCCTTTAGTGACGGGACACGCTGATGCGAGAGTCGAGCTAGTGTTGTGACAAACTCGACTTATCAGTACCTACCTACTTAGAACATTATCAATTGCAGAATTGCCAGTAGAAATGTAGAGACTGCTGATTGATACCTTTCCAATCCCAAAATGAAACAGAATTTCTATAATATTACTAATTTATCTAACTAGTATGATAAGAAACTAAGGCACCAAAGGCATTTAGTATCTAATACAAAATTAGAATTATGCCTAAAATTTAACGAAAGCTTCTCTGAAGCTATAAACGTACTTATTATAAATGTGTATTCCGCTTCCATCATAACATAAACATCAATGCCAATCTTTTTGCATATCGGTGTAAGGAACATGATGAGGTTTTTTAAGTGATAATGAGTCAAATAGCGGCTTGGATACACCGAGTCACGCGGCTGGAAGCATATTTAATTAGTACAAAGCAGGCATCATTTGCGCAGTTGAGTGTGACGGACCGCAAGCGCAGCCCAAAGCTCCGGTCAATGATCGGCGCCCACCATTTGGAAGGTCGCCGTGCGGCCTTCTTTCGCCGAACCATCGTCGACTAATAGACCTACCTGAGACGTACCTACACCCTGTATTTATTTCGATACACTGACAGTTAGACGTGCTCTCGCATGTGTATAATGTGGGTTATGTTTCTGTGTCGACTTGAAAATTCTCGTTTATAACTAATGAAACGACTAATCGAATTCACAATCATCACTGAGAACATTTTCAATTGCAGGAATGATGCCATGACGAATTTTACGTAGATAGGTATCTATCAAACCGTGGCTCGTTGAGGTGTTTTCGACATTAATATCGTTGTGAGATCAAAATAAATCATAACGGCTTAATAACTCTTTCCTGCGAATACCTTTGTGAGAACGTCAGGGCCCGAGGACTCAGCCGTGACTCAGTCACACGCTTTACCTTAAGTATTTACAAGCCCTTTATGTTTAACGAATCGTATATATGTGAATACGTGAATAGTGCGTTCATTAGACGATTCATTGATGTTATTGCTGAAATTATACTTATTAAAATCTTTAGGTTACTCAGAGAGCATAAGGTCAATTAAAGCTTTGACCGAGCCCATTCTATCTCTATCCTTGACCTTACAGAATGATTGCTCAAATGTTGACTATTAAAATTTTCTCATTGACATTAATTCGTAGATTTACCAAACACTCATTATTTCATATTCATACTCGTATTCGTTATAATACAGATAAATAACCTGAATAGGTATCTCGCAAAAAAAAATTCAAATCATGATGTGCCTAAAAAGCATGTTACATGCTTCACAGAGAGATATATTGTGACCTCGAAATGAAAATTATGCAGCACTCCTAACCGTTAAAACAACCAGGTCATTTATTAAGTTTATATTTGTTTGTACTGATTTAATTTGTTTGATTCATACACGGGCCGTACAGTGGCCTCTATTTTTGTAAACACTAACATAAAGTTATAAAAACATGTATTCAACTGAGAAACTGAGCATAGCAGATGCGCTGAGTGAGGGTCGATTGTACATCACGAATACTCGACATACGGTAGGTAATAGGAAGTGAAATAGGTAGGTACTTATTATTCACGCTTACATGTATCTCTTCCAATAACATGACTTCACTTTTGATCTAGGCGTCATCATCGCATAGTAAATCACTAATCTTATTATATTCGATGAACCTTATCATTTGTTTGGTCACCATAATAGAACGAACCTGTTTCCACAACTTACAATATTATATTTAGGTATAATCTACCCAAACAAGGAACAAAGGAAACTTCGCGATCCATTATTCTATCACAACCATATTATACCGGGTATAGAGATCAATTACCATCGTTATATTATATGGGACCAACATTTATTTTCTCTTACACGACTGCGCAAAAAGGAGTGTATTTGTACGTAGGTTAGGTATGTGCTTTGTGAAATCGATAGTCAGGCAAGTGAACCATGAATAAGAGTTCAATGCGATGCAGAAACATTTTCGGGTGAAACTGAAAATATAAGTGGGATCGATGAGAAAACGCACACTTTGAAAAGGATCTCTGAGATCGTGATCGAGGCTCTAAGTGCACTCTTAAGGTGATCCAGATGGGAATGTTTTAGATGAACATCGACCCCGGCTGGAGCGGAGGAACCGGCGAATTATAAAATGGTAGTATCGTATTGCCGCACGCAACGCAAATTGCTTATTTAACAAGTTTATATCCTTAATTTGAAGTCGATTACATAATCAAAATTAAAATAGTATCGGTGTAATACTGCTATTACACATTCCAGTTTTTAATTGAGTTGGAAATATTGAAACGACCTTTTATACGGCGTCCTTGTGAAGGCCGATCGTTTACATGTGATGGAGGTACCGAGCCGTGTGTGTCTACGTAATGATCCTACGTGACGAGTCTCTTTGTTACGCAAACTTAAAGCACGAAGAACGAGGAAGTAACCTTTACCAAATGAAATTGTACAAACAAAATTAAATATTAGTATTATTTTATTGCCTTTTAGACATGCACGATTTTCTATAATTAATCGTCGATTAAAATAAACAATTTATATAAAAGTATGATATCAGTCTACTACTATCGTACTACGTCAAATTACCAATTAATTATTTTAAGAATTAATCTTATTTCTAATTTATAAACTTTAAATAAGGTGTCAATTATTTTAAAATATGACTCCATACCATAAAGTTTCTTCTAGTACCATAAATCTAAGTAGAGCCCTATAATTCTAACTATAAGCTACAAATTAAAATATGTTTACAAAATAACAGCAGAATTAATCCCTACAATGTGGAATTATGTCAATATTTTTATTTACTTACTAATAGTCTGTTTTAATATCATCGTATGTGAAAATGCAACTAGAATCAATTTAGGAGACGTCTGTTAAGTAAGTAATATAAATGATAGGTTTAAATAATGAAATGTCACTCATGCAGCGCTGAGAAGCTGCAGCTGCGGGCGACGCGCGACTCGGTGCGGCGCGGAGGCGGGCGGGCGCGCGACGTTGGCGCAGCAGCCGCAGCGCGTATCAAGTTAGATTCGCTAGCTACGAGCATCATGTCATGGGACGGGCCGAGCCTAACCGATGATTGATGTTGAGCGCAGTGAAAGCATTTAAGTGGGTACACACATTTTGAACTGTAGCGGTATCAAACCCTACCACAAAAAGAGCGTATCCAAAACACGCGTTACAATTTTTCTCCTACATTGCACAATACGAATTTGTTAACGGGAACTGGCCATCTACATTCGACTTTTTTGTTTGTGCACGAGCGAGTATAAATTGATAATGTTGGTAATTTGGCGCCCGGCCCGAGTGCCGTTGCCCGCTACACTAATGAGTTTATAATGGACACAATAATATGGGATGATAATATATTTTCAGAATCAATGTCTAGGTCGAGTATGCCGAGTAAGTATCTACTTTTGTTTCTAATCACAAAATAGATGATTGTTTTGATAAAAGATAGGTTCTGTATTTCGGAAATCTTCGATGCAAATAAAACATATTGTAATATACCTATATAATCTTTATTTAAAACAAATATGTATAAAATACAATCTACATACCGGGTGGAGATTTCGAGATGGCATATTTTCGAAACCTATGTAGTGTTAGTAAAATTTTTTTTCATACATTATGATCGATCAAGGTTGATCGTTACTTTGGAAAGTATTTTTTTTTTTGAGAATTCACTGTTTTTGTCCCTTAGTAAAAGTTGTTCGGCATGACTAACCCAACATAGGTTTCGAAAATATGCCATCTCAAAATCTCCACCCAGTATATACATAGAAAATGTCCTCGAGTCTGTCCGAATGCTGGGAGCATTGTAATTGTAATAATTAATAACGTGGTAAAAAAGAAACCGGAAAAGAGAAACATGCTCTAAAAGAGGCCTATATCCAGTAGGAGACCGAAAAAGGCTGTAGGGCTATAGGTAGATGATTATGAGTCATCGATATTTTTATGTTTGTCAACACAAAACAGTTTTTGTTACAAATCAATAACAATTAACGTTGTTTTTTTTTTTTTTTTACTGTTTATAGGCCTGTGTTTGACCGCAATCTCACTATATGGTAAGTGATGATGCGGCCGAAGGTGGTAAGCACACAAAGCCTAGAAGGAACTATATATATATTATATTATTATCTTATTAATTTGCTTAACTTTTTCTAGCAAATGCGATTTTAATCTGTTTTATTTAGGTGAGCAAATGAAACGGTTAAACCCAAAACATTGGTGTAGCATCGGAACGTTTGCAGTTTAGTAATTGCTAGTGACAGTGAACGTGCTGTGAAATATATTGAGAGTAGTGTTATAAGACTAGGTAGGTACTATAACAGAGGAAATTATTGATAATAGCTTCAGTAACATTATTTATAGAAAGAACCAGTATTAAACTATACCTTTTAACCTTTGCGTGAGGCGCTAGTGAGAAAACTTGATCTAAGGCACAAAAAATCACTAATTGCGCACATTGGTTACAGGAAATGTTTTGTATAAAAACTAAAATTACATACATGCATAAAAATGGGTTTACACATCTTCCCTCCGTTTTAACTGAAATGGAATTATTAAAAGGTTTCTTGGAGTTGATGGTGGGAATCTGTGTCACGCAACTGTAGCGAGAAGTGGTTGGCTCGATCAAGTCTAAGTTTCAAAACTATACCAACGATGACATCATCTAGCCATTCCGATGTTTTTTCGTACCTACCTAATCGGGTGGGCAAAATTAATACACTGAAGAAATATGCATTCTGAAGGGATAGATAAGATAATATAACGTTAACTTTGATAAATATAAATAATATTAATTGCACATACAAAGTGTACATTAGATGTTAGTGGCTTGATAATATATTACCTTCGTATTAAACATTGATAAAGAAGTATTTAATTGGTTATCTATTAAGCTGTGGTAAACTACGAAGCGTGAGCTTGGGTCGACGGCTGCGGCTGCGAGGTCTCAGGTGACGCCATCACCTCCAGATCTTCCTTGTAATGTGACTCATCATCGACATGCTCATGAACCGGAGACCGGGTTTTGTATTCCGACCCCAATTTATTTTATAAACCATGACTTATTAGTAATGAATTCTCTTAGAATTTTTCGCATGTTTTTTTATAGAACGACCTACTGGAACTTTTAGAACATAATAACCTAAATAATTCTTCATTAAACTTATTCGTAATGATTTGTACTCAGAATTTTTCACATGTTCTTTTATAGAACGAATACTGGAAATTTTAGAATCATGTATAAAGGATTATGGTGTAGGTATATATACTGTATTGCTCATGTATTGGTGGATATTTATGTACTGTGAGTTATATTATGTGATTCCAATACCCGAGATTAAATGTTGTTAATCATAACTACCGAGCTCATTTTTCGAAATATTTTTTCCAAACAAATATATTTTCGCTACCTTAAATTTACTATTATTTCCATGCAAATTTTAGCAGCTCATTACACCCATTAAGAGGTATGGTTTAAGAGAAGTGAGAATAAAATAATAAATTTTAATAACATACATCAACTTTCGAAATTATTTGCAAATATAATATTAATTTTATATTATTATAATTCTGTAGTCCATGTACTTATTATAAATTATTTTTTAAAAGACTACTATTTAATTATAATTAGAGGTTTATAAACACCCAGTTTATATACCAATTCCTTCCATATTTTTACAAGCTGTACCGCAGGTATTTCAAAATCCCCTGTTATTCAGAAAAAGCTATGTTGTTATGACCAGAGACTAATGTGGTATTGATAGATCATAATATTATCTCTAGTTACCTGCTTTCTAATCCTTTATTTTTCTTATTTTTCATTTTCACAATACTGAAATATGTGTAGAATAAATACAAGAATTGAAACTTGTGTTTATTTTAGATTTCTAGTAAACCATTGTAAAATTGTATTGTTTTCCATACAATCTTTCAACTCTTATTATAATCTCAGGAGATGAATTTTGAAAATCCTATTATTTGTATAGTGGTGCTATTTATATAGTACAGTTACTTATTATACAGTTCTTCATTTCAAGTGAATTGGCATATAAAAATATACAAACGGTTCTCTTTCACATCTCTTTAATTTATCGGATCAATATTAAGAAACGTTGAAATACGTGTGTGTTTGAAATATTAAGTAAATCGACCTATGAGAAGATAATCATCACTCAATCATGCTAATGTTGCTGTTTGCAGGCAGCTACGAGATACGTCGGTGCCTTCTGAATTGCATACCTACTACGTCCTACGTAAATACTTAAAAACCTTGAGAATTAAACATTATTTCCTTAGTTTTTATTATAAAACTAGCATTAGCACGCCGGGCATTAGCCTGGCGTGCTTTGCAACGCCTCTTTTTTATGTCATAATCCTTCCCCGTCCTGCGCACAACAAGTCAACAACTTAACAAAGTCTCATCTCAGGCGGATTTATTCGCGGTGGAACGCAGACATTCAATAATAGCGAATACATGATAAAACAAAAGATAATAAGCTAATAAGAAAAATACTATAGTAAATTGTCTTTGTCATCTCCAGCACAAGCCCACACCTGACTGAAACAATGATATCAGTCATATTTTTATACTGAAAACTTGTATCTGGGCGATTTGCAAGTATGGGTGAGCTGGAGCCTGCCTGACATTCTTCTTGTTTCAGGATGTTAGCTGCTAATCGGGGCTCTTTATTTTCTGATTAATGGTCTGATTTCAGTTAGGTCATAATGTCTCTAGAGGTCAAGTTATAGAAATCAGTCGGTTAAAAAAACAATTATTTTTCATGAACTGTCGAAAGAACTGGCTTGTCATTTTGTGGGCTGCTAACTTATAATTTTTTTCACGTTTTCAAAAGGCAAATTTTTGGCTTTTCAGATTTGTGACATGTCTTTTTAGCAAGCAATGCAATCAAGTAATGTTTTTTCTAACAACTAAGTGTTGTTATGGACTATCTAAAAAAACAAAAATAAAGCTAGCAGATTCCCACTTATCTTACAAAACTTCGCAGAGCGGTTATTTCTGTTCGATCTGATTTATAAACCATCTGTCAATAGTAAAACGTTATAAACGTAAAGTTGTATAGTAAAACGAAGTGAAGTGACTAAATAAATCGAACGAATAACAAATCGTCATCATCAAAGAGGAGCAGACCGGACCACGGTTACGTTTATTTATGACCCTTGTGAACCCCGCGGGACCAAGTCAAAACAAACGGGTTTGAATCCAAAGGTAGGTTATAGCTATATAATAAAAATGATACCATTTGAAATTGTAACTTATGCAAAATATTAAAATTATTATTCTCTATTGAAATTATCATAATATTTCTTCATGTCACTTATGCTTAATTTTATGCGCTTTAAACTAGATGGCGCTGGAGATACTGATACAAGTCCGGACCTCTGTAACCTGCCGAACCCACCCCCCCCCCTGCCCCCCACAGGAGTACATGATGAGTACTTACAACGTAAAAGTTTGCTAAGGAAACGCTTCGCTCGCTAGGTAAAAGTATATTTTTTTTACATAGTGGCATTTAATTGACCGAGCGAGCGAAGCGTCTCCGTTTCAGCATGGACAAAAATGCTTTCATATGTCCGGATGTCCGAAGGATGTCCCGCTGTTCTCATCCACAGGTTGATTCTCGTGAAATTTTGTGAGCATGTTCGGAAAATTATACGGTTTTTTTTTTCGAGGCGGTTTTGCTGAATCGACGAAAAAATGACGTACAATTATCGAGACACGTAAGGTCTACATACAGCGTCAGAGTCGCTGGGTGCCGCTGGATGCAAGCGGCCCAGAACCGTTCGAAGTGGAAATCAATGGGGGAGGCCTATGTTCTGCAGTGGACATCCATGGGCTGATATGACGATGATGACAACTCACAGTTAAAATATGAAGGTAAGAGTTCAATATTTTGTCATATTTGAATGCCAATGACTGACGTACATATAGGATGCAAAAGACACTAATTTATTTTATTAAAGTCAACCTCCCATTTGTACAGAATTTGCTATAAGTAGGTATTAAAGCAGTGCTCGCGAATAATTACGAGGCATATAAAGAATACTTGACTTCGCGAATGCTCGCCGTCGTATCTGGCTGTAAAACGCAAATAGTGTAAGCCACATCCGGCTGAGAGGTCTTATAATAGAAGCGTTTTACCTGAAAATAAAACGCATATTAAATACTTACCTTATTTGAAACCTTATAAAATGAGATAGGCCTTCCTTGTTTTCTGCTTTAGACTTCCTTCTTTGTCTACCCAAATATTGCCGTCTCGCTCGCACATCTCCCCACTATCCACCCAGGCAGAGCGCGAGCTTGAGCCACGCGCGCTATCTCGTCATTGAGTCGAAATACCAGGCAGAACTAAAAATTAAGGTTTCAAATAAGGTAAGTATTTAATATGCGTTTTATTTTCAGGTAAAACGCTTCTATTAAAACTTGACCGTTATTTGAAACCTTATAAAATGAGACGTGTTTGTTTTCGCCTGGTGAAAGTGGATGCCAATGTGATTTTATGCTTGTAGCATAAAGTTATTTGTGACATAGGTAGGTACCTGTGATGTCTCCAGTATAGGTCATACGTGTACAGACTTCTGTGTAAGTCTGAAGGTATCGTGAGAGAGAATAGGTATCAAAAATACTAAGATGTGCGAGGTACTGTAATTTTATTTATAAAGTATAAACGAAATATGTAGGTGTAAATGGCTAGAAGCAAAGATCTTAATCAAATCATTGATGAGCATAAAAACATGTATCGTATGTGATTGAAAAGCAACATTCAAGTATTTAATTAATCATGCGAAGATAATGTGATCCCGCGATTAGTGGCTTATTATCAGCTATATGGTAACTGTCTGAAAGGGTTGCAGATCTCTAATGGGCATGAGACCAGATTTAGTGGATCTGAACTGATTATGCCAGCACCAGCGATGAATTATTCTATTTCGCACCCTATTAAAGATGCAGCTTTGGCAGGTCTTGTCAATAGTTGGTGGATTTTGCTGTGTCACGTTTATCGTATAAAAGGCGAATACAATCTGTACACACAGTAATGTATAGCTATATGTTTTGCTATAGTCTATGTACCTACCGACATTATTATTCTCCGACACGTGTAGGTACATCATATATTCTAATCAAAACGTTAATTACATACAGTACATATTTACTTACATGTGGTATTTTGTTATAATCACCAGCAACATTACTGCATAAACATTAACCAGAAATATAAGTTTTAAAGACCGACACAAGTAACATCATAACATAACTTTTACATGTTCTAAAACTGGAAAGTGAAGTCATGTAGGTACAAGGGTACTTACACAAGGTACAAGGTTGAAGGCAACCTTAACACACTACAAAATTAAGACAACGCTGTGTTGGTCTGGATATACAAAATTCGTTACTTAAATTTTAGATATGTTTCTAAAAATTACACGAGTCAATCGCCTATCTATCGTATCAATATATATCAAAATATGTCCAACCAACACATGAGAACTAAAACTGCATACATTTGATACCACTGACTTATTCAGCATAATGAACATTCATCTAAGTGTAAGAAGCAAGTAGTTAATAACTTTATTAGTACAGGAGTCATTGTGACAAATGGACTACTTAAGTTTGTTCATTTTATTTCAAACAAGCTACGGTTAGAAGCGATTTTTCAACAAAGATGCCATGGTTACAACAAGCAATCCAATACTCATATTTCTATAATTCCAGACCATCTTATGGTATCTACTTGGAGGTAGAAAAACCGTCCATGTATCTATCGATAGCGCTGTATCGTGAATGGGACTGTCAAAGCTCTGAACTTGAGGTCTGCCCTCCGAAATACTATCGAGGAATTAGTTACTAAAAGTTTGTTTCGAACCAATTTAGCTGAGGTAGCAGTTTAGAGATTAAACAAGATAGAGGGTAATGTTATGCTAGGTGGTAATTCCACGTGGAACAAAGGTGCTTTTTCTTCGTAAAACATTTATTCATGCTTTAGTCTAAATACAAAACTTTCAACTAAGTATGTACATTCCATATTATTGTGCAGGCGTATCCGCTGTGTAAGTGCTCCTCAAGCAGTAGTTGGTAATCAGTAACAATAGACGAGGATCTAATCTAATATATGAAAGAAATTGGAATGTTACATTCATATGACGATGATACGGTTCATCAGATGATTGTCACCCTCATTCCGAACATAGGTGACGTTTAATTTAGATATTGTCATGCTTTCAAGATAGCGAGGAGTGCTTTGTTATTGCAATGCAACATTTACCTGGCTAAACAACTGGTCGACTGTTTATTGCGCTTACAGGCTTCATCTGATTATAAATTTCAATAGAAAATGAGATTGCGATTGCAGTTGAATCAAAAAAGTATGCTGAATCACGGTAGTGCAGACTCTTTTGGGATATTACCAAGCTCGATAAGTTCAATAGACCGATTAGGCTCTAAGGTGATTTTGAAAGAAAATCAATAATATATCTAGTATTCCATTGAACCCCCAAAAACCCTGCGAGGGTGGGTAAATTTGTCAACATAGTGTAAGCCTCTGTAGCACAATTTTATTCATTCTTGTTTTAGAATTAAAACATAACGCCTTGGAAGGCAGGAGAAAGTCATTCAAATAATCGATAATAGGTATTCCTTATTCCCTATATGCTTGTTACCCCATTGGTTAATTAAGCAAAAAACTTTTGGCTGAGACCGAAAGGTAGGCAAGTTATCTATGTATAATATAGTTGCCATTATTGGTCATAGATTCGTATGTGCGTCGCTCACATTTACTAGTGAAAACATGCCTGAGATCTGAATTTTGCACAAACAGTCAGGGTTGAAATAAATCAGCGATACGGTAAACATTTAATTCGTATCACACGTTATAATAGGTCAGTGAGATCAAATCAAAATCAAAAAGTCATTTATTCAGTTTAGGTCCTGATAAGGCACTTATAAACGTTAATTTGTTATATACAGTTGAATTTACCACCGGTTCGGAATACACTTAAACTGAGAACTGAGATTCACCACTTTTTAGCATCAGCAGACAATGTTCAATGGTGCGGGTGGATATCTGATACCACAGTACTGAACCGAATGACTTGACATTACCAACGGTTTTTTGGTAAAACAATACGCATCGACAGTGTATTATATTATTTTCAGTATATAAACCGGGGGTGCTTAGATGTCACCCTGCTGGTGGAATAGAATTTATTGTCCCGCTTTGAAATTATTAAATGTCAATCTTTAAGCACCTTGCAAAAAACGAGTATGGTCCGTAAGGGCACCAACCTCCAAGTCAAGTACTTAAGAGTACGCTGTAAGGGTACATTTTCCAGTTACTAGCCCCTGTGAGATTTGATAATGATGGGAAATATGCGTAGAGGCATCTCGGCATAGGACTTTGCAAATGTACATTTTAAAACCAACTATTCCCATGTTGGTGGTTATATTAGAGACTGTGCGACAGAACATTTCAAATCACCTGTCCTTGCATGGGTTGATTTAGATGGCGATTGTGAGAAGAGGCACAATATCTAGGTAAAGTACCCTGCGGTGAGGGTATATATTTCGAGTCCCTTTTCCCTACGAGGCAGGGATAGAGTAAAAATCTGCTTTGACCTGTTTCTAAAGCAGGATCATTTAATTTTTAATTGAAAAGCAAAATAGGTTTTCAAACACCACACTGCCTTTTTAATCCTTTCATCGTTAATGTGCGTAGACACACCATCCAAACATAGTACCCTGCGAGAGTGTATTCTAAGGTCACGCAAAGATTTATATGCGTCAGGCGCGACATGATGTATTTGAAACCAGACTTGAAGGGTCCATTTCAAGTCACCCTGTAAGAGGTTGATTATGATGGAAAATGTGCGTACGGGCAGAAAATCCAAAATAATACCCTGCGAGGGTACATTTCTGTCCCTGCAAGCGGTTGATTAATATGGGGAACGTGTGTACAGGCATAACATCCAAGAAAATACCTCACGAGGCTACATTTCAACTCATCTGCCCCTTCAAGGGGTTGACTATTATTGGTAATGTGCATACGGAGTACTGGCACAACATCTCAAAAGAACACACGCGAGGGTATATTTCAACTCACCTGCCCCTGCAAAGGGTTGATTATTACGGGGAATGTGCATACGGAGTAAGGGCACAACATCCAAGAGAATAAATACCCCGCACCGGTACATTTCAGTGACTGCCCCTGCGTGGAGTTAATAATAATGGGGAATGTGCGTGCCGGCCCAACATCCAAGCAAATACTCTGCGCGAGTACGTTCTAAGTCACCTGCCCCTGCGCGGGGTTAATAATAATAAGGAATATGCGTACTGGCACAAGATCTAAGACAATACCCTGCGCGGGTATGATTTAAGTCACTGCCCCTGCGCGGGGCTAATAATAATGGGGAATGTGCGTACGGGCACAACATCCACGAAAATACCCTGCGCGGGTATGTTTTGAGTCACCTGGCCCTGCGCGGGTTGGTGTATGGATCAGACTAGCTTGCTAAGCAGGAGCATTTGATCCTTTTTATTAGAGGCAAAAATGTTTAAACTTTTTTAAGCACTGTAACTAGACTAGCAATAATGGCAGGCGAAATATCTGGTTAGCGGATCACAATTCCTCATTTGAATAATTTCAGTACAAATAAGTTGTAATAATTCTAATTCACTACATAACACTTTAAATTCTTTTTTATTATCAATCAACTTCTTTCACTTTTCACTTTTAATCACCGCTTCATTGCAAGATCCTCAACAGAGGTTTATTTAAGTAACTAGTAACACACAAGCTAGCACAAAGTTGTTACAGCGGCAAATTTCTTTAAAATATTTAACTATATAATAAATTGTTATTTAGACGGCACTGCTAACGTTTTCGACACTTAACATCGCCTGCGGTCATTATTAATTTTATTATAGATCCGAGAATCAGATATATGAGATATATGAGGCATTTGGATTTACTTGAGGACCTTACTCGACCCAGTGTTACGCTGCCTTTTAGATCATTTTTGCTCAGGGCAGTATCCGTTATCACTATTCGCACGTTGTGATTTATACAGTTAGCACTTGATGTAATTTAAATATTAATGTTCAACTGTGAACAAAACAGGAACTAACCTAGGAAAAACCAAGGATAATAAATTAATAAAAGCAAAATTATCAATAAAAAGTGGGTAGATTAAATAGTTTAAGAATTAGCTGTTCAAAGACATGAACATAAAATATCAAAATTAAATTAAAATATCGAACGGTAACACCGTTAAAATCATTATATTATTATTTTAATAAACTAAGAAGGAACAAAGGTATATAAAATATACAATTAACTTACGAGTGCCTAGGCTAGGCTAGGCACAACCGTCCGTTGCAGAAAACAGGACGCCAATGACGAGATAGCGCGCGTGGCTCAAGCTCGCGCTCTGCCTGGGTGGATAGTGGGGAGATGTGCGAGCGAGACGGCAATATTTGGGTAGACAAAGAAGGAAGTCTAAAGCAGAAAACAAGGAAGGCCTATCTCATTTTATAAGGTTTCAAATAACGGTCAAGTTTTAATATTATTTAATCCACGTTCAAGATAATACCTGCATGATACAACTGAGTGCCTTTTGCTACGATGACATTTTCATCTTCTTTATATTATTCCCTTGTCTATGCGACAGCATAGTTGCTGAATAAGGGAATGACGGATGGAACGAGTTATTATAACTAATAATATTGCTATTCAGCTTATTTTATTTGTTTGTAATTGCTTATAATTATCTCTACTTATATAGGCATAAAGAAGTATGGTATAATCTGTCACCATTAGCAGTTAAAGCTTTCATTATTTTAGTTATATTACAGACCCGAGTTCATTGTTCAAGAAAATCAAGTTTTTCACTTAAAAACATGAATTTAATTGACTTTAATACGTCGAATCAACTATTTAAAATAGTTAAGAAATGCTGTTTTTACTTAAAAAAAATGTTTAATTAAGACTCAATCAATAGCGCTTGTTATTGATGATTTAATCAATAAAATAAAGCTAAAATAATTGATATCTTAATCAAGAAAACGTTTAAGTGTAGAATCATCATTTTATATAGAATGTGATCAGTATCTTTACTGTTTATGGAAAATAAGTGAGAAAAAACATCGTGAAGCCACGTTTGGCAGGCTCGGAGTCGTCTAATAGGATATGTACGTATACGATATTATTATCATACATCATACCTGGCACTATTATCTTGTAGTCTTATTACTTCATAAGTGGACGATCATCTCTATTTATAGACGTCATTTCTAAAACACGTACTTCCGCCTCCTGATTTTAATTTATAAGAAAATTAACTATCTATACCGTTGAAATAAAGCTGAAAATCCGGACCAAGTATATAAAGGTACATAACACTATACTATTATATATGGAGTACAGCATGGGGTTCTTCAAAAAGGGTGTGAAGAGATTTCTGCAGGGTTGGCAACGCGCAAGTGATACCCTTGGTGTTGCATGCGTCCATAGGCTACGGTAACCGCTTAACATCAGGCGGGCCGTATGCTTGTTTGCCACTTAGTGGTATAAAAAAAAAAAAAAAAAAGAATACGTTATATTGTAAGCAGTATGGTAGGTACAGTTCACAATATATCGGGGAGTTTATAATCTCGCTAGGTAGATTATAAACTAACGGTTTTCACAAAAATACGGTGACATATAACTCCTTCTGACACTGAGCATCTTCTTGCATAGGTGGTTTAACTATCATTAACAATATTTTTGTTTTAAAACAAAACATTTTTAAAACAAGCATTTTTTAGTGTACATTTTGTTGACTGTACTTGAATTGTCTTCCAATATATTAATGTATATCAAATATCAAGTCAATCCAACCACTGGAAGTGGGTGAAATTCGACTTGCATGATTCCACCCGAACAAAGTTACATACTGACTTACATAAATAAAAGCATGAAGCAATGTTAAATAAAAGCTTTTATTTAACATTGCTTGTAAAAAGTAAATAAATTGAACAAGCTATGAATAGCCTTGTATTTATAGAGAAGATAATGCGACTAAACATACAGAATACCATTTTAATGGTAGATCTATATTAAATAAGAAAATAACTGTGTCTCTACGACATGAATTCGAAATAAAACCAGTATACTTACAGTAAGTTGAACTCGCACGCTGAGGATTCCGCACTCGCTTAACTTGTAAGTTTGGTTAGTAAAAGCCATCTAGAGCACTCAAGTCGCTCGTTGAGCGCATACCACGTAATTACAGAAGGAATCAATAAATACACATAACCATTACATTACCGTCCTTAAGCAGGAATATAGTTCTATATTTTCTTCGTGACTTTAACTAGGGAGTTAAACATTGATTTAAAATGGTTTTAACATCATTTAAGCAGCTATATAAGTAATTTTAGGTAATGTGGGAATTTTAATAAATATTTACTAGGTATATGCAAAAAGGGAAAGTTGTGTCTTTTATCTGTTAACTCAACGCACAGTCAGCTCGCAAGCTAAACTCAACACGTTATACCGTTTTTTTTTTTTTTGCATAATATAATATTAGCAAGGATTTGTGGTAATCAAATCTAGCTAGTGGCAATCCGGCGGATGCTGGCGATCAGCTCGTATTAAGTAACGGTAACTTACTAATTATCTATTAGGAGCAACAAATGGGCTCACTTTGTCGGTGGCTGGCGGGCGTCGGCGGCGCCCAGTCACGTCGTGTCGCACGCACGCACCAATATGCGCCGGTCGGATGCTGGAGCTATATTGCCTTCGCCGAGCCTGACAAATCCTTATTCTCTCATCGATTTATTCATATTTTTCTAGGTAATGTCATCTTTTGACTCTATGGTAGCCACCTCAATACGTTTCCGTCTAGATATATTTACATTGTACCTACATTGTACAATGCTACATTCTTAAGGTATGTAGAGTATATTATTGTTTGAACATGAAACAATAATGAACCCGATTTATTCGGATAACTACGGAAAACTCATTGAATAATTTTATGAATCCAAAGAACCAATATTCACCTAACAAAGTTGTTACTTGTCGACACAATAAAAACTTCAGACGCCTTCAGACACTTAGGTATTGTACTCATTCAACCAAACATTATTATAGCAACACAGCATAACAGCGTATGTATCCATAGTCTTCTACTGCCAATTTAATCAGGTCAAACATATCGCAAAGTTTTGCTACATAATACTTAGAACTTGTATCTTTGAACATCTAACGGAGTATCTACTCACGGACGATATAAATCTGAAATATAGATCGTATCCTATTAATAAACCAGAACGCACTTTTGGGAAAAAGTGCCGTATACAACTGTTGCTAGTTGCCAATTTCAAACCGTATCTGCATAATGGTACCTATAATTTTATTCCTATGTAAATAGCTGTCTACATTTTTTATAAAGCACAGCTTCATTCGTAGTTGCAAAGCGTTCCGCGTTTAAAAATGCTAAGGATTTTCCCTGGCCAAATGAGAGCACTATCTGCCTGAGCTATTCCCAGGCTACATAAACAAATTCTGATCACACCGAGGCGGGCGGGCGGCGCGGAGGCGCTCGGCGCGCGACGCGGTGGGGCAGCGATGCATCGCAGGACTTCGACGTCTAACTACTGAACACTGAACACTTTACATAGTTACTCTGTAATCGAAAAAAAAACTTAACTTAACTTCATAGGATAGCTATATCGTGCGAAAATCAAATAGACTCTACGTATCGAATATTCATTGTTAGCACTCGCATTGTAAACATTTAACCGAGTGCGACGCATATACCTAATCAAATCATAAAAAAAACGATTATCGCAAATTAAGCTGGCAAATAGCAAGCTTTTCGCGCTATGGGAACACAAAAAATATGAGTAAGTAAATTAGTAATTCGTAACTTGGCATGACAATATTATACGGCCCATTGCATGCATATGGTTTACTTAAGTAGGTTTGTATCATAATCCACATCGAATTTTAATATGTTTATATAATTATTACTAATGACTATCAAGAAAAACATTTGCCATCCCTAACTTAAGGTATGACTTACCAGTAAGGACAAACAATTCCCATATAGGGAAGTTCACTAGATTAGTTATCTGCTGGTATTGATAAGTGGGCACAAGATTCAGGCGCTCGCCATAACGGTATCGAGTTGGCGGCTCTGCACACAAATTAATGGTTGCCGTTCAAGGCCGCCTACAAGCAATCGACATAGATACATCGGTTTGTCGACTATGAGAACACGGCGCCTTCCGACTCGTGGTCAAGAATGAGGCCGAGAAAGCGGCGACAAGCACTCGCTGAACGAAGCTGCCGCCGATGCCGCCTTCGCCGCCGGCGCTCCCGGTGCTGCGCTGGTGGAAATGAAAGTGCTCATAATTGTTCAATTCATATGTACGTACATACCCAATTGATAATTGGTTTTTGCCACAAAATGTGACCGAAATGTAAGCCGATTGACAGAAAAACCATAATCATCTTCAATCTCGACGAGCTCTCTCCTCTATTATGTATAAAAAGAAATTAAAAAGTACAAGTGAACGGTCTGCTAATTAAATCCTTATCATTGACTCAAGATATATGGAACATGTCGCCGGCTCGCTCGCCATTCACCAGTTCGATGTCATTAAAACGATCGGGTGGAGCACAAAGGTGATACCGGCGGTGGAAGTGGCTGTGGGTGCTCACTTTTTGCCTCGCTCGTGGGTGTACTGTTACTGTTAGCCGAGTTTCGCCCGCCCCGCCATCGGCTAACCTTGATACTTTCAGTTACGACGTCTGTCTATTTCGCACTCCTCTTGTTACCGCTGTCATCTTATTGTGGCCGAGTTAACTGACAAAAAATATCAATCAAAATTCTAGCACAAAAGCCCGCGGCACTCGCGCTGTCTCTTGCTCAACAGATCAACATGAAGGAAAATATTTTAACAACGTTGCTTTGCCTCTTCGAGCACTTTATTTTGATGTTTGTTACACATCCGTTTGAGGTTTTTTGTTGTATATATAATTTATGATGCACATTCATGTTTATCGATTACATAAACTGTAGAACATAATCTTGAACATCAGTACCCACTACTGCTGAATGTTACTAGATGACTTTAATTATGAACTAAACTTTATTTAATAAATAAATATCCTGGGACATTCCTCACACACATTTAAAACAAATATGTACAAATTACAATCTATTATAATTATGAACTAAATTAGGTTTCTACGTATCTAACTGTTATGCATAATATATTGACAAATTAAAATCTCTTGATTGATTTGCCCAAAAAATTCCAGTATTATCCAAATTGTTTAATTCATTACACACAACTCAATTAATTTCACCACAGACCCAAAAAACAGTTTCTACGAAATTAATTTGTGATAGTTAGACAGGTTTTTGTGAATATTGCGATTAGTTTGTGCAGCTATTCCGTTATACAATATAATTAAATGGATAGAATATCTATCACTATAAAAATGTGTAATAATTTGAAATAAAATAATAAATGCTCAAAAATATAATATTCAACCAATACCGGTACCTATGAGAGCCCCGTAGGCATCTATGTGTATGAAATAATAACTGCACCTCAACTGGAATTATTTTACAATCACAAGAACTATGAAGTAAGGAACGAGATGTTGCATGCGACGTGCAAGTTCAGTGACTTCACCTTCCCTTAGGAGTTGGCAAGAAGCTGCATTCGCGTTCTTCGAACCTGTTTGCGCATCCCAATACCACCGTTGTGGGGAATTTGGTGGCCAATTAAGTGTACTTGCGGATACAACGACGTAAAATTGGTATGTATCGAATTTTTTGGTGCGTGTTAAGCGATGCACGTAACTTTTCTCTGTTACATAACAATTAGCGAGTGAGGTGGTCTGCGGCGGGGCGCGGCGCGGCGCGGGCGCCTGCGTGCGGGGTCATTGGCAACGCGGCCGAGAGCTGCCACTTTAGGTTCAAGGGTATCTAGGCCGGGCCTACATGCCTTCACATTCATTCAAAGCGCGCTTACCGCATTATACCGTTCCTACTGACTTAATAAGGTAACTATTTGAATGGTAATTTTCACGTCTTACTTGATAACATCATTTAGCAAGGATTTTTTCCCAACGACCGTTATAGATACAATGCAAATATACCTTATCATCTACCATACCTACGTCAATATATACCGTTTATATGCTGTTTATGTTTCGAGACTTAGCGCTATAATTATTAAGGATATGGATATTTTAGTTAAAGAGTTTAAAATATCAAAAAATTTAAACTCTTTAACTAGGTACTAGGAAATTTCGAGAGTAATTAACCATGCTTAAACGTAAGATTTTAGTGGGATATTGACTGACAGTGGTGTGTGGGCATGTAAGCCGAGCGCAGCATCGCTGTTCTTTGTCATTAGCGTGCTCTCACGTCTAGTGCATTAGCTAATTTGTCATCCATCACTAGGTGCGTCTCGCTAATCGATTTCATGTTAAATGTATCAGCTTACTTTAATTTCCTTATGAGGAAAGAAAAGAATGAAAGAAAATGCATATATTAATCGAAAATGGACTTACATAAAATAAATATAGTTAGAAAAAATAACATTTATACAAAAACCTAAGGAACAAAGAAGAATTATAAACTGTACGTCACATTTCTGATAAATGAGGTTGAGGAGCTCAGCATTTTGCTGCACCGGAAGTCAATCTGTCCCTGCGCTGATTTTCACTGTCACCCTCAAATTTCAGAAACAAGAACTGCGTTATCCTCGTATTTAATACGTAACCAATATTTTTTCCTACATCGTTTGAACGTTTATACAAAACGCATTGCTATAAAATATTGATCGAATTTGAAATAAAATAAAAACAAATGACGAGACTACGTTATCCTGTCATTTCATATTTTTTATTACCAATTATTAATTTATTTTCAAACAGCGACCGCTCACTCTTTTTTGATTGTCCATAAAATTTAAAATTACACAAACGGTAACATTATGCAAATTTAAACAATTTTCACAGGTTTAATTTATATAGGTATCTGGATACAAACATTCGTAACTAAGTTAAATAAAAACTCAAGCAATAAAATAAGAAATCTAAATCATGATGAAATGTCCGTTAACTTTTATGGATTAGATTAGACCTGCAACAAGATAAGACAAATTTAATTAGATCTACTCCGATACAAGCTTCATTATAGGCATCCACCTAAATATTACTTTGTTTCTTGATTGAATAATTTATAACTTTTTTTTATTTTTCAGCTTGGTGAGCGTTAACAATTTCCTTGATGGAATTAATATCAATGTTTTCATGTACGATAACAAAATCGCATAAAATTTCATGTGTTATTTAGACTGTGTTATGGTACATAAGACAGTCTAAATAACCTAATTGATAGGTAATACTTGTAGGAGTGCATCAAGACTACTTGTGACGCATTGTCTGCGGACGTCCATCACAAACTACACTCGTGCTTTGCAATTCCTTCAGTTTCGCCTATAAATAACTATTAATAGAAGCCGACCACGAAAAGCAATCCCGCAGGATGGCAGCTAAGAGCACTCACCTTATTTTATAACGAAACTCATTAATGAGACGTCGCTCACGACTGTGGAAAAATGCATCGAGCCTCTCGCACAGTAGAGTCTTTTTTCAGGTGCGGCGTGCGCGCGCTGTTGTCTTGACAACATTGTATAATTATTACTTAATTGTATAATCGCTTGTAATAAGTAAGACCTGGTAGACATTTCATATTCCTCGTAGCCCATATTAACAAGTATTTAATGGGGTATTTTATTATATATATATTTTTTTTTATTTGTTGGCGTCACACGGCTTGTGTATTTTGCCATTTTCCAGTTATATTATAAGTTCTAGTCACAATAAATCACGTTCACATAGTCCTCAGTCAGACACTGTCCATAAAAGTCATGTTTTAGTACAATGGTGGTTGTACTAAAACTTTTCACGGACTTCTTGAGACAACTTGAAAAGGCACGATACACATGATTCATTTCATTTCACTTCATTGGTGCACATGGATTGATCTTTATTGGATAAAATACCACCGATAATGCAATAAAACTCAAAATACACGAATTTATGAAAATAAAAATGAAAACGCTATGTCACTGTGCAAGTTCCCACCAAAAAGTCCTATTATATATTTAAAATTATACTTAATAACTATAAAGATGCTAATATTATATTGCATTATACAGATTATTGATACTTTCCCTGGCACAAAGTAATGAAAAATTGGCTTTCTTCGAAACATAGAACGCTACGATAGCGTTGATGTCTAATATTCGTAATGCATAGCTCGTTGGTTTGTTTGACTCACTGATTGCGTGTAGATATAATTTGTGTATTTATATTTTTTTTGAATGAATAAAATATTTAATAAACATCACATATGTATCTCATGAATACATATTTAGAGGAAGTTTTCCTTCAAATTGTTATGATTCACCTAGGATCATGATAATTGTATGCAACTATTTATTCGTAGCGATATGCTACGACGAATGAAGTGTCCTCATCATTAGGCTTATACTGTTTTCAGGATTAGAAGATATCGGTGACAGTTCACATTTTCCGGTTCACTCATACTACTTGCGAGTAACTAATATAATATTTTACAATAAAATATTTTAATTTCCATTTTATATCATTGCAAAAATACAATATATATCGCTATACATAACTAAGAAATAATTTCTGCATGAAAATACTTGCTGCATGAAACGGAACATTTACCTATAGTGATTGACAATGCTTGATCGACAGGGAAATTCAAAAAAGTATCGATATATGTTATATCGATTATTTTTGAGTAGGTTTATCAATATCGAAATATTTTTAATTACCAAAAAAAATCGATATATCGGTTCGATATCAAAGAGAGAGAGAATATTCTTACATTACTAGGTAAATATCAATTAACAAACATAATTTCTCATAAATCCTGTAATAATTATCTGAAATTAAGAACAACGATAATAGTACAGTATGATACATGTGTGCAAAGTTGGTAATTACACACGAGGCGGTATTAAGCAGTAAGACAGTGATAAGGAAATATAATTTGGAAAATAAAAGCACTAAAATGAAAATCGATTAGACTTTCTTTATTAACTTTCTCGATACAACAAAAAACTCGATTGGATATCGTTAAGGCGCATGACTATAATTGTCGAAAGTGAACTGTCACCGATATCTTCTAATCCTGAAAACAGATTAATTACGAACAATTGATCTTATTTGAGACTTTATTAAATAATATGGTAGCATTCGTGGATTTATCTGCCTGAACAGTCCCAAATATGCTAATGGAATTTTATACCTACCTAATTCAGTGGATGCTGCGTCATTGAGTTAATATAAAATAAATATTATAAAATTGGTCACAAACGAAGTGTTGTTTGTAAGTAATTTTGATATGTACAGTTAAATTGCTTATCTTACACAGACTGTGTAAGTAAATATTGCTGTTTATCAAAAGGTAAATACCGTCAAAACACGCATTACAAAGGAAAAGCAATCCTCGAAGCAAACGTTAGCTCATGCCGTCATTTGTTTTTTAAAGTCGTGTTCACGGAGGCCTTCCTCGCACGGCTCTGATCACAAAAACCACCAAAATACTTGCCGGATGAGCTAACCCGCCCCGTCCCAACGCACGACTCATTGATTACCTTGTAAAAAATTCAATCATCGACTAAAATTAATATTTTCAACGGAATTATAAAGTTTTAACATACCAAACGCGCAATAAACTAACTTAAGGAACTTACAGTCATGGGCTAAATTGCTTGTTTTTCTTATAACAATTTATTGCAGTTTATGTAACTATTTATTAAGTAAAAAAGAACATGAAATCCGTTAAAGAATTTCCTCGTTTTATCGGTAAGCAATAACGCTGGCAAAATATTATTAGATTATTTATACTTACAAAACCTTAATCTATAAAATTAATAAATAATAATAAATTAATAAACGTGAATAATCGTAATGTAAATATATAAGGGGAACCCTAAATGTATGTTCAGATGATTCACAAAGCTATTGCGGGCTCGTTTTGTGGTAGACACATCCGGATACTATTCAGATAATAATAATAAGCCTAAGCTGATGTCAACACGATGACGTCTTCGTTTGTTTGAAGATTTATACCTTCCAACAAAAAGTTACTACAATGATGATAACATGATAGCTACAATGTGAAAAAAACTTTACAACAACGCTGTGAATGTTCTTTTTTTTGTATGTCGATGTAAAAATTACGTTGATTCTTATTTCGTCTGCTGACGACCCTCACATTTATTACAATGCTTGAATGAATGTCATGTCCCTTTTTTAGCGTACCGTACCCAAAGGGTGCCAACAGGAGCCTATTACTAAGCTTCTGCTGTCCGTCCGTCCAACCGTCCGACCGTCTCTCTGTCAGTGGGCTGTATCCAGCGTTGCCAGACGTCCCGCGCGGGACAGGACCAGTCCCGCTTTTCGAGGATTACTCGACGGTGAAATTGAAATCATCGTTGGACGTATAATTGTAAAGACACCACTACTCAGAAATGGTACCAGCTTTCCTGCGACGCGTCTTAAACATGGCAGTGGTGTCGCGCCAAAGTGCGCTAAATGTCACTGAGACGTACAAAAATCAAACTTCTAGTTCTAGTCAACGCAATCAAAAGATACGGCCGTATATGCCGCATATTTCGACGCCCGCTAGGGAATCAAAACCTATGGTACTTCCCGTTGACCTAGAACCATGAAATTTGGCAAGAAGCAATTTCATGTAGTATGTAAAGGAAGGAATCCGGAAAGCGTTTTGTAGTTAGGTACATCATTAAAAAAAAATACATAATCGTAGAAAGGGGAAAAATCTTCGTGACTCTACTCCCGTGATGAACGAACTATTTACATACCTATAAGTTTCTATGGAACCCTCGGTACGCGAGTCCGACTCGCACTTGGCCGGTTTTTTTAGTATGTCCCGCTTTCGACGATAGAATCCCGCTTTTTTTACTCTAGATGGTACAAAATCCCGCTTTGCCCGAAAAAAAATCTGGCAACGCTGGCTGTATCTCATGATCCGTAATAGGTTGACAGTAGACATTATCACAAAATTATTAATGCTACATAGTGCCGGTTTTAGCACTACCGGCGCCCTCTGCAAAATTTCTTCGGCTATCTGCTATCGAAACCCAATATAAAATAAAACCGGCCAAGTGCGAGTTTGGAACTGACGCGCGCACTGAAGGTTCGATAGAGTTAAGGCTGCGTATAAAGCAAAATAACAATCTTAGAATTGAAATTTACCCAAGTAAATAGTATTTAAATGAAAAAATATTATTATATGGGTATTTTCATTATATACGCGAGGGTTCTGCCTGAGCAAAAACATAATGGAATGAAATTTCCTCGATAGAAAAAAATCACAAAGCTACCTCTAATAATAATGAATTTTCGGTTTTATTCGTTCATGGTGTATCTAATTAAGACAAAAATTCGATAAATAATATCACTAACATATGACCTAGGGCTGCTACTAACGATTTTTAAAAATATTCTATACTTTACGAGTTATTTAGATAAGAAGCGCTTCGTTCATTTTTGTGCCGCGAAACACGCTATCTCCATCTCATCTCCACGCGAAGATTAGACATAAGTTTGTTTCATCTGACATTGCGATATTTTTCTGGCTTGGTACGCACTCTTCTGACATTGCTTTGACCTATATTTCTTAAAATCTTACAGCAGAACATTTGTTTGTAATCGAATTTTGAAAAGCCTGTACTAGTTAGAAACTTCGACCCGACAGACCTGGAAGGAGGCTAATGATTTTCGAGTTATTTTTGTTACATTGAAGTTATTTTCAAAGAAGGCACATATTGGCACTCTACATTTCTTTTCAGTGACTGCAAAGATAAAAATCGTAGAAAGAGACGTAGAACATAATTTCATCGGCAAGCTTCTCATGAAGCCTACGCATGTTTAGGTAGTAAGTAGTAAGTATATTTAATGATGGATCGTGATTGAAGCTATAAACTTTTATAGCGATGGATTTGATATGCCGGAAGGTCTGCTGACTGACGATGCGGTGCCACTAAGGGCCTACGATTGCAATTGCAGTGGATCCACCCGCCGGTGTACAGTTACCATCGGGCCGCCCCTAGCCTATAAACTCGGCTTCAAACATTAAATTACACCATAAAGTTGCAATCAATTAAACAGTATCACAGTTTCAACGTTGGAAAAGCTATTTAATCATAAATCAATTGACATCTTATAAGGATATTGGCAAGTTTATGTGACGACGACTTTTTGCAGTGCTTCAGCAGTAATGCAATAGTGAAAATCCATTCATCATTCATACCATGCTGAATCTATCTTTTCTAAAGACTGTATTAATAATAGGTCTTTACCTATGAAATTGCCGTTCTGCAGTACTGGCCACTTCAAATCAAAATAATTTTTGTTTGGCTAAGAATTCTAATTTCAAATTAATTTTATTTTAAAAACATGGAATTTCTTTTTCCAAAAGTAGTCATTTGTTTATTGATTAGTGTTACATTTTCATCGCATTTCAATATTTTTCGTCATCATGGATATGTTAAAAATTCGAGTAATTATGGAATATGAGTACCGTCGTGGCAGCAACGCGGCACAAGCGGCACGCAACATCAACGACGTTTACGGAGCTAACACTACAAACCAACGCACCACCTGTTATTGGTTTGCTCGCTTCCGTTCTCGGAATTTCGACCTGAAAAATGAACCTCGCGGTCGTCCGAAGACTTTGGTCGACAATGACGAATTAAAGGCGATTGTGGAAGCTGATACACAATTGACGGCTGAATTAGCAGCAGCTTTCGACGTTAGCGTCAAAACAATATTGGTCCATTTGCGTCAAATTGGCAAGGTAAAAAAGCTTGACAAATGGGTGCCCCACGAACTCAATGATCGCCAGCGCGAAGTACGCGTCGAAACGTGCCTTCCACTGCTCAACAGACACACAAATGAAGGAATTTTGAACCGCATTGTTACCTGCGATGAAAAATGGATTCTGTTTGATAATCGCAAGCGCTCAGCAAGTTGGTTGGATCCTGGTTCAGCACCTAAACAATGCCCTAAACGAAAACTTACCCCTAGAAAAGTAATGGTCACTGTTTGGTGGTCTAGCGCCGGTGTGATTCATCACAGCTTCTTACCAAACGGGGTGAGCATTACTGCAGATGTGTACTGTGAAGAACTGAACACAATGATGGAGAAGCTGGCACATCTCCAACCAGCATTGGTCAATCGCTCGTCTCCGCTGCTCCTGCACGATAACGCGCGACCTCATACTGCACAGCAGACGGTCTCCAAGTTGCAAGAACTGGGGTTGGAAGTTCTCCGTCATCCGCCCTACTCACCAGACCTTGCGCCTACAGACTACTACTTTTTCCAGAATTTGGATAACTTCTTGGCGGGAAAAAAATTCAATACCCGAGAGGCAGTACAAAATGCCTTTGAAGAATTTGTTGCCTCCCGTCCAGCTGATTTCTTTAAGAAGGGCATCAATAAACTGCCACTGCGTTGGCAAAGATGCATTGATTGCATGGGTGATTATTTCGATTAATACAAATAAAAAATACTTTTAAAAAAATTGTTTACATTTTTTCATACAAAACGGCAATTTCATAGGTAAAGACCTAATATATAAAACACTAAAATATGCAAATAGTAATGGCTGCATGATTTGCGTTAAATTGTGTATGGATGCCTTTAGGAGTTGTATTGGGCCATTTTCAGTACTAATCAGAGTTTATTATTTTTTTATATTGTCTTATTTTTTTTTACCTGAGTTTAAATATTTAATTTAATAGAATATCAAATATAATTTTTTAAAATAGTAACTCATAACTTCTAATTAGTCTCAAACTTTAGATCTCTGTAATTTTAGGAACTTCGAGTTTGTCCCCAAACAAATGTATCAGTATTCAATAATGACCTGTAAAGACATGCAGTCCTGGAAATATTTTCTTTTTCACAACTGTAAATATTTCTGGTGTGAATATTATATAATAATAACACTTGTTTCAAAGGATTATGGGCAAAAATGTATGGGACCTGGTACCCTCTCCAACAGAAATATTTTGTTATATGACTATAATGGTATTTTTATGTATAATAATAGGTACTTAGCGCTTGTTTTGTATTGCTGTCGGTTTTTTAACCCTATTTTTTATTGATTACTAGCTGTGGTTTTATTCCAATTTCTTTCAATCGGGGATAATGTAGCTTCCTATTAATGAAAGAATTTTTCGAATCCGTCTGGTAGTTATAGAGATTAGCTCGTTTAAACAAAAAATAAATAAACTATTCCGCTTAATTATATTAGAACCTATAGAATTTTCTATTAATTGTTCAGTAATGCCGAATTAATGGTTTGATGAACCTCATCACTTTATTTTATTTTTATTTCCTCTAAATAAGTTATGTTCATACCGGTAAACTCCGAACGGACAACGAATTGGTAAAAGTCGTCATGGTAAATATTGTTCCTATTGGAAAGGCCTATTAAACGACACTACAATTATTGCTGTAAGGGGGGGTACCATAACGCCCTTCATCCTTTCGACTCCTGAATGTTTTTTAATACTTTGAGGGGTGATTTAAAACTAAAAGTCACTTTACTTTCTGTTTCAGACAAATATTTTTCAATACTTTTTGCGATTTGAGCAGGAAGATGATTACCTAAAAAACGACTTCTCTTTTATACAGTGCATTGAATTTGAAGTACCGCCAATTTCAGGGTTTATTTATTATACACTTAATTTTATCGAAAACCTTTTGTAAGCCCCCTCTTCCCTCTAAATGGCAGCCATTTGGATTTTTGATGATGCTAGGTGTTGATTAAAATTTTACATCTTTGTATCCAGGATTAAGAGAGACTTCAAAAAGATCTAATTACATACTATTAATTAAAAATAATGCAAGGACTAGTCCATAGATTATGAAACAAATTACTTGCAATTTCATACACACCGCCTCGCAGGAGGTTCAAGTGATAGATAGCATGTATCAACCTGATAGCCACCACCCTCTGCAACAATGCTACGATTGAGGGTATCCTTCCATGCGAGAGCTGCATATAGTACACACGGCTACAGATCAAGCTATACATTTCCAATATAAGCTGACCTCTCATTGTACGGAAATCCTATACAATGCGAGATCAGCTTATACTGGAAATGTATAGCTTGATCTGTAGCCGTGTGTACCATCGAATGCATGATCCCCACCACCAGCCGCCCTAGAGTAATAACTACAACATTACCTTTGGTACCAGGCAACTGAATGGACTGGCATCATATCTAAGTTAATTTTACTGTTTGTATGTATATCTAAGAAAATATTAATAGGTAGAAAATAACTATATACTCATTTACATAAACGACCTTACGTCGAAACGGATTATAAATTTATTATTTTATAAAAGTGGTTGTAAGGAACTGAAAAGTTATTAGCATTGGAATTTCTTTATTTGAGTTCTATGAAACATGATATTAAGTGTTTAATCGTTTAAATATATTAGTGCGTAGAGCCGGTGGCACCGCACGTATCTACGTGCTCGCATCCGTGCACTGAGATGCGATACCCGCTCACACAACGCTCGCGTGTCTTTATTTTCATTCATTATATATCTGTATAAAATGGTAACTGCCCGTTTTATATGTTATAGAGTTATGTGGTTGTGTATGTTAACATTTTCGAGAAAATTTGAATGGTAACAAAAAATTATTGGTGGATGAAATCTTTATCTCTATGATTAAATCAAACTAATCGTATGGTTGGGCTAATATCCATGAATTTTATTAGGTTTGGTTTTCACCTACTCATAGGTAATTTATTGACAAAATTAATTTAGCGCAGTACTGACATAAATAAGTACCTACTTAGTTACACTTATTTAATAATACTTACCTTAGGTACCTATATACAGGGTGTTGTTTTGGTCGGCGACAAGCGACCCAGGAGCGGTAGTACAAAATATATATTCCCCAAAAATGGACTTAATTCCATTTAATACTGTAAATATGTTAAGAAATACCTTATTCAATTTGAAATAAAATTACCGCAAAGTATGGTTACTAGGCACGTGTACAGTCTAGAGCTAGGCGCAAGTCGCCATCGCCCCATCCCTTTACTTCCTCGTACTCCCGTTGAGTATTATGTCTACATTTTAGCTTATTACATGATTTTCAAAATTTAAATTTTTTAATTTTTATTATTAAAAAAATATAAAGTATTTTTTTTATATTTTTTTAGCACCAGTATCATTTGTATTATCGACCCTGAGTCGCTCGTCGCTGACCAAAACAACGACCTGTATTTAATTTTAATGAATAATTAGACGAATGTGGCGATATTAGAAATCGGGCTCGTCTCCTTGCTACTAGCGAATGTGAGTCGGGCTTCTGGCTACAGGCAACACCTTCGGTCAATATAGGTACTTTACTTGATAATATAAGTTTTTCCATTGCAGTTGGATTGCGTCTGGGCATCTCAAGAACTGAACCCCACATCTGTCATTGCGGTGGCGAGGTAGATCGGTTGGGTCACCACGGTCTATCTTGTCGCCGTAGTGCGGGACGGCTTTCGCGCCACGCCACTCTAAACGATGTCATCCGTCGGGCCCTTACCACCGTCAACGTGCCGGCTATCCTAGAGCCGAACGGTATTTCACGTGACGATGGTAAGAGGCCCGATGGTATGACTTTGATTCCATGGAGTCGTGGGAGGCCGCTGATTTGGGACGCAACATGTGCAGATACCCTGGCGGCCTCTCACCTCCATAATACATCTCGGGTGGCGGGCGCGGCAGCCGAAGCTGCGGAAAGCCTCAAACGGAGGAAATATGTAACTCTTGGAGACGGCTACATATTTCTTCCCTTTGGGGTCGAAACAATGGGTTGCTGGGGTTCAGAGGCGCGTAGTTTAGTTAGGGAGCTGTCCAGACGCCTAATTGATGCTACAGGGGACCAAAGAGCTGGCGCTTACCTTGGGCAACGCATTAGCCTTGCAATTCAACGAGGTAACGTCGCCAGCTTTTTGGGAACCCTGCCTGCGGGCGGCGATTTAAACGCAGTTTTTTATTTATAATTATTTCCTTGTATATATTGCCTTTTTAATTTTAATGTAGTTTTAGTTTAGTTTATCATATTATTATTATTAAAGTGTATGTCTGTTGTATATATTTTACCTTAAATATATCCATATGGAGTCCATTAGAATTTAAAACATGAATCCTGACAATTTGACGGGCCAGTTGGCGCAGTTGGTTAAGATTCCATCTATCGCGCCGCAGGTCGTGGGTTCGATTCCCACACAGGACATGCATTTGTGTGCATGAACATGTCTGTTGTCCTGGGTCTGGGTGTAAATGAACTACTACGCGTCAAATGAATTAAGTAAACTACTACGGTCGCAAATCACTGAAATATTTAGACATATTATATTGCCGCATGCATCCGGCATATCTATTTTTTTTAAATTATTGCTTTAATATCAAAAATTAAACAAATATTTTGAAAATGTACCTACTACGGTAGCCTTCTTATTAAGTTTGGTAGAGAATATGACTGGATGACCGCGCGCACCAGATACAAAGCGTGTCAGTAGTACGCAGTAGGTACTATTGAATATTCTGTGCCAGTACTCCGATTTAATTATTTAGGAAAATATACACAGCTTCTATCATAGCCTAGGGTGATACCCTGCCAAATTCTGGCGAAGTTACAGCGATTAATTAACTCAGAATGTTAATAAATGTGTCAAAACTAGACAAAAACGATGCTCTATCTTCTATCTCAACACTGTTTAATAGAACCTATTAACAAGCATGTCGTAAACGTTGTTAATAATCGTTAACAAATAAAATATGTAAAATTTACTGCAAACGTTCATTAGGCTTCGTATCTATGCGGCTGGAGAGATGTGTAGAATTTACTAATAAATGTTATAACTAACATTTTACATACGTACCTACATCTTCAGCTTTTGTGTCTAATCGCTTAACGGCACATTTTAATATTATGCTAATACATAACGGCTGTGGGAAATATGAGGAAAACGTTAATTCAGGATTATTTCATAAGCATCTTATCTTTCCAATGCAGATTCTTACATAAAAGAATGTAACGGAGGTGTCTGAGTAGTTGTTCTATATCGGTCTGCTAATACATTATTTTATTTATAAACTTTTTTCAGGTAATTTTATTTTACAATTTTGAGTTTCTTTTGCGTTTTATTTTGAGCGGTGATAGCTCGATGGTAGTGAATTCCGAAACGAAGGTTGTGGATTCGAATCCTACAATGAGCTTGACCTTTCAGTGAAGGAAAACGTCGCGAAGAAACAGCACGGGCGGTAGGTCAGTACTATAAAGTAATGTAGTACCAACCTGGCTGGCTACTCTCAACTCAAGTCGAAAATAACATTTGTACCTACGCTTGGAAGACTATGTAACGTATGACCATACATATACAAAGCTAGACTTACGGCACAGAGTATTATTTCCTCACAGACACAAAGCTCCTATGGAACTTACAGAATTGATCACAATATGTTACATTAGGATAAATAAACGAAATACTTAATTGTTGATCTATTCTTAATTAGGTAAGAATATGAATGTCGTGGTTGGTAAGATCAATTATTGCTATGACTTTTAACTCTTTCCCTGGCCCTATTCTAACCTACTCTAGAAGAGTTGGTCCTTGTGTAGGTAGTATTAAACATCAGGAAGTTCGCCCCTTGAAAGGGGAGTGGTTGAGAGACATTCGGAGACCGGATTCGACGGTCACAATAGTCATCAGCAGGGCTATTTTAAAACGCTCGGATTCGATATCGAAAACGGAGTCAAAATACTACCGAGGCGAATTACCGCAATTGCTTTTTTAGTTTCCGAATTCGAATAATTTTGATGCTTCTCCACGGAAATATCAATTAGATTTATCGAAAAGTTTTCGTAAATTAAAATGGCAATTGCTGAAATGCGCCTCGTCCGATATGGACGCTGAACTGGGTTAGCCGGAAAGTTGCAGGTAGGTACTGCAGCAAAAGCAGAAGATCCTAAAGATTTCTTTTAAAATAAATACTTTATAGGTAATAAAGGTAAGAGAGGCCGTATACTAAAGATTGCCGATTTCGCTGATTTACGTGATTTTAATGCACAACATGAACGATCATTAAAAAAAATACCTAATAAACGAGCAACTTTTTTGATTTTATATTATTTAATTTTGATTAATCGACCTCAAACCAGCGACTGTTTTTAAATTTTTGCTAGAAGAGGTTTAGAATATCACATATTTACGAATCGTTTTGACGTCTAAAAGGTATGAAAAAATTACAGTATATTGTTATGAAAGTCAATATACAATAAATGGAGTACTTTTTACCACTATAATATAATGATTCTGAGTAAAAAATATTTATACTACTTAGAACTCTCGTTCATTAAAGTTATAACAATATTTATAAACTTCGGTTAAACAATCTACTTCCTGAAAATATCCCGGACTAAGTAATAAAATGAAATAAAATTAGAAATTAAAGGGGGCGCCCATACAAGAAGGTTTTTTTATTTTGCGTTTTTTATTTTTTTTCATAGCAAAGTTCTATGGAACTTACAGAATTGAACACAATATATTACATTAGGATAAATAAACGAAATACTTAATTGTTGATCTATTCTTAATTAGGTAAGAATATGAATGTCAATATTGTACGGAACTCTCCGTGTGCGAGTCCGACTCGCACTTGGCCCATTTTTTTTTCTTTCATAGCTTCCTATAAAGACTTTTCCTATTCGACGCTAGATGGATAATAGTTGGTTAGCGATTATACGCATTCGCCGAATAGTCTTATTCACCTTAATTTTTCGACATACAAACATACTACCTCATAGTATATAAATACTACGTACTACAACAACATACCGGTCTATACACGAACATACAATCAAAAGTTCATTTTATACAATTTATTTTAATCCAAACTTAATCGACACCGATATTACATACATAAACCTTTAGTACCTATCAGTTTTCTTAAAAAAAATATTTGCAACCAATGACCTTCCTAAGAAATAAAAAAGATTTTAACGTTGCGGTTGATTATTGTAGTACCTCTCGTAATATTGGGTACCTATCAAGCATACATCATAAACATCAACAACTCGTAACAGCATACAATTACAGATTTATCTATTGAAATAAATCGTATAATTTATACCTTCTACGCCATCGCGCATGATATAATGTAGGTATTGTAACTATATAATTTACTTATAAAGTTACAATACCTACTTGTAAGCATTTTATATTACAACTTGTAGGTAAGTAGGCAGATCGTTCATACCTAATATTTCATCATATTAGATAGGTAACATATATAGTTATGACGAATTTTATACATATGAATATGGTTGGTATTGACAGGGTCGAAAAAAATCTAACAATCCTGAAATTATACATTTTCGTACTCTATAGGATGGGGAATTCTGGACTTACGTCTGGGCATCAGACAGGGGTCTGCGTATTTTTGCCTATCAACATCGCAACATCACTAGATTGTTAAATTAAGTGAACATACATCAATAGATTGATAATTAGGTAGGGGAGACCAGGGATGAACGTAACAATTTTCAATTTTCTCGTAATATCTCGCAGATCCTTTTGAATATCAAAATTCTAAATAGTGCACATTATAGATTGGTCTTTCAACTATCTTTTAACACCAACTTAAACGGAACTTACAGTACAGATTTTGAGAAAAACTGCCAAATAAAAAAAGTGGAATTTGTTACAAACATCCCTACGGATAGGGATGGTTGTAACAGTGTAAGGGGATGGTTGAAACATTGTAAATAAAAAGAAATTTACTTTCATAATCTACATAAATATTTATTTATAATCAGCTTATGAGGTTTGTCAACTTCTTTGGCACTATCTTGGCTCTCTTTCTTCTAGTTCTTAAATTTCAAGCTTGTTTGGAGTATCAGTCATTATTGCAGTTTTCTTCCTTTCCTCGCGTTTCCATTATTCTTCCTGGGTCCTGCCTTTGGTAGGGACTTAGCTTCATATGGACTAAACGACGTCATGGTGACGTTCTGAACACTAGCTGAAGGTACTTAGATGTGATGTTCAAATTAACTATATGATCTACTTCCGAAACGGTTGTTGATGGAAAAAATATTTCAGGAGGGGTTTTTAGCAGTAATGGTGAAGCTATCGAAGCCGGTGAAGCTACCAATGGTGGTGTTACCTATGGTGAGTGAGCGTAACTCTTGCTGTAGGGGCAGCAAAACATCAGTCCAAATTACTTGCATACGTGATGATGAGGAAGAGGGCATTGCATTAGGTAGATTGTGATCTGCCGACATGTTGACGGAATCAGGTCTGGTAGTGGGACTGCAGCATCTTCAACTGTCAATCAGTGATGGATCTGGGCAAGAAGTCGACATCTGTAAATACTTGTATACCTATTGACGGGCCATTATCCCTAGGAAGGGATGAAAGTAACAAGTTGTTACTTTTATCCCTAACTTAACATTTACCTGAATACGACAAACACATCCCTATAAACTAAAAAAACTGTAAGAAAGATACCGTTTCGAATGGCAAAATAGAAATACGAATAGTTATGCTACTTTACTGACATTTGACACCCAAGCTTAAACCTACCGGATTAACAACAAACACAGTTGAAAAAAAAAGGCCAAAACTTTGGGAGGTATTTTTGCGGCACCGACTTGCTACGTCCAGAACCTGACGGCACAGCACCCGTGAGCGCAACCGAGATAAGGGGGGGTTTAAAAAGGCACATATGAGTGAGACTGCCATCAGTGCAGCCATCATAATTCAGCCAGAAACTCATTTGTTACGTTTATCCCGTGTTACTTTTATACCTGGTCTCCCCTACTTAAACATAGATTACCTTATTGATTTATGTTGACTTACCTATCTATACATATAAGTAGGTACCTATATTAAATAAGCCAAGTCAGCACGTAAAGCGAGATGCGCACAGTAAATAAGTATAACGGTGCTTTTACAACCTCCGCACCGGTGCCGGCGCGCGCCTTGCCTCGCCTCGCCTCGGAACATCGCCAATTCCCATTGCTCAAGTCTTACATTGGAATTTCTCACATGCAACAACATGAATAGATTTAGGTTGGCACTATTCTTTATATTAAACATACAAATAATGTGAGCTTAAAGTCCTTTGAAATTCTTTTAATAACCGAAGTTTAATTCAAACAACCTTTAATTCATTGCCATTGGCGGATTATCCACGCATGTTTGGTGTTTACTCTTTTCAAAATTAATAATCAATATCTCGTACCTATACATCGATCGCGCATATTATATCTACCTACGGCGACATTCTGACCTTCACTCAAATGTGCACAAAGCACTTACTTAATGTTAAAAGTTTGATTAACACCAAATACACTTGAAGTAATATATTACACAATAACACAATTCTTTGATGAATGTGAAATTAGTTAAACCTCACTAATCACTAATCATCATGTCACTATCACTAATATCACATCACTGTATCACTAATCACTTGGTTGTTTGTGAGTTTGGATGTTTGTCCCTCAATCACGCTTCAACATCTGAACGGATTTGGATGACATTTGACATACAGTGGCTAGTGGTCAACCTACTGTTGGAATTTTTCAAGCCGCCTAGGAGGCATCCAACAAGCTTAACGACTATCACAATTAAGTGATAACCGGGACCAACGGCTTTATGTGCCTTCCGAAGCACGGAAACTCTCTATTTGAAATACCACTAGGCGGTCACCGATCCAGGTACCGACCACGACAGGCGTAGCTTAACTTTTCCGATCGATTAAGAACGGCTAATCATGCTACACCACGAGCCCTTCAACACACGGATTAACACATAGGATACTTTTAAACCGGGAAAACAATATATCCCTCGGGAACGCGGGTGAAACAGCGGTGCGCAACTTCGTGAATTATAAAAATAAGAGCATAATGCATAACAGCAAAGTATAAATGGACCGAATGTATGTCATTTCGTTAAGTTTTTGAGTCCTAACTGAATCGGATATTTCAGAAACCCCACAAGTCAAGCAAAGTAAATTTTCCAGGAAAAGCAAAAAACTGTTTTGATACATAAAATTGTTCTGAACTAACTTTATTTTATTAACATTAGGAAAGTTTAAGTAATAATGTAATGTATTTTATAAAATACATTTTTCTTGTTTTTAGTGCCTATAAAATCACAAGAAAATTATTTGACTTATGGTGTTTCTGAAATACAAGAAAATAAAAGTTTTTATTTTGTTTTTTATTTAATTTCTTTATTAATAATTAGCTATTTGAAACCAAAATTCAACAATAGATTTAATCCTCATTGTTTTCTTGTTTTCTTTAAGTAACTGGCTATTTATATATTTTATCATAAATAAAATACTTTGACTTTTCGTTCTTGAGGAAGGTAAGTTTCAAGTTTTTTTAGATCTCGCATCGTCTTTTCCCTTGGAATAGACATAGACATGGGGTTTCTCTAATACATGCGATATTTGACTCGATGTTGTTCCTTTAATATTACAGTGACCTTTGTGATTTTTGTTTGACATATGAAGTTATCTTAGAAAAACACAAAAACCCCGTTTGATAAAAAAAATATGACTTATGGGGTTTCTGAAATACCCGATTCAACTCATGTTAATATCTACCATTGAGCTATTATTACTACGTAAAGAGAAGTAAGCAAAGATTATGTCCCATTTTTTTAGAGCCATCTAAAGTTCTCTATAGCGCTGAAACAATAATTAGTCGTCTAAGCAGACAGTAGAAACACGTAGTGCTCACAAACGTGCTGCGGATGGCCTCACTTGAACGGAACATAGTTGTGATGTCTTCTCTATAGGTAGTAATAATATCTCAATGATACCTACTTGTTTATTTTTTTGTGCTTTTTCATAAAAGCACGAACTAATCGCTACATGAGTGAAGTTATATAAACAATGCACGTCGTCAGAACAATAGACGACTGACAAACCCTATAATCTGCTAGAAACAGAAGTACTTTAAGAGTGTAGTCCTTGAAAACTGCCAAAACGACTGTTACGGTTTGTAAGAAAAATCTTCGATATCGTACGTTTAAAAACATTTAAAAAAAAAATTTACAATCTTAAAAGGTATACCTACAATGTTATCACGTTATATTTGTGAAATAATCCTTCATTTCCAACAAAAAAACTCGATAAAATCTCTCAAAACCACAAAATATACCTTTGCTGTTTGCAACATTTATAGTATTTCGAATGAATTGACTAAAATCTTAGTGGTTAAATAAAAACACAAAAGGGTTGAACCCCAACGCTACCTTTTCAGTTTTTTACAATATCAATCCATAAAATATTAAAATATTCTTTGCTTTTGCATGAAAACCGTGCGCCATTTTCCATAGTAATTACTATGGAGCGGTTGTCATATTTTGAATTTGTATAAATTCGAATGCGCGCATAAAAATCATCCAGTGTCCTCCTCGAGTCCAAAGTGAGAGCACGTCGCTTTGATGCTCGCTGAAGGTCGCCACCGTCTTGTGTCATTGACATAAAGGTAGGTCGTGACTGCTGAGGTAAAATAAAGAAAGAAAATACATTTATTGATTTATCAAGGTACGAGATTTAATTTAATTTAGGTATTTGTACTAACTTATTCATAGTTTTTACATATGATGATACATAATAAAATTCTAAAAGGTATTTGATAGAACTCGGGATCACAAAACATGAATCTTCTCAAAATTTTGAAAACGTGTCCGCCATGTTGAACTTTTTAGACACTGCACCGATTGCTTTCAAAATCGATATTTGAGAGACCTTGGGGTCACAAAACAAGAATATTTTCTCAGAAGTTTGAAAAAGTGTCCGCCATGTTGAACTTTTTAGATACTGGTCCGATTGCTCTCAAAATCGATATTTGAGAAACCTTGGTGTCACAAAACAAGAATCTCTTCTCAAAATTTTGAAAAAGTGTCCGCCATTTTCAACTTTTTAGATACTGGTCCGACTGCTCTCAAAATCGATATTTGAGAGACCTTGGGGTCACAAAACAAGAATCTTTTCTCAGAATAGGTCCGCCATGTTGAACTTTTTAGACACTGCACCGATTGCTTTCAAAATCGATATTTGAGAGACCTTGGGGTCACAAAACAAGAATCTTTTCTCAGAATATTGAAAAAGGGTCCGCCATGTTGAACTTTTTAGACACTGCACCGATTGCTTTCAAAATCGATATTTGAGAGACCTTGGGGTCACAAAACAAGAATCTTTTTTCAGAATTTTGAAAAAGTGTCCGCCATGTTGAACTTTTTAGATACTGGTCCGATTGCTATCAAAATCGATATTTGAGAAACCTTGGCGTCACAAAACAAGAAACTCTTCTCAAAATTTTGAAAACGTGTCCGCCATGTTGAACTTTTTAGATACTGGTCCGATTGCTCTCAAAATCGATATTTGAGAGACCTTGGGGTCACAAAACAAGAATCTTTTCTCAGAATTTTGAAAAAGTGTCCGCCATGTTGAACTTTTTAGATACTGGTCCGATTGCTCTCAAAATCGATATTTGAGAGTCATCGGGGTCACAAAACAAGAATCTATTCTCAAAATTTTGATAAAGTGTCCGCCATTTTGAACTTTTTAGATACTGGTTCGATTGCTCTCAAAATCGATATTTGAGAGTCCTCGGGGTCACAAAACAAGAATCTATTCTCAAAATTTTGATAAAGAGTCCGCAATTTTGAACTTTTTAGATACTGGTCCGATTGCTCTCAAAATCGATATTTGAGAGTCCTCGGGGTCACAAAACAACAATCTATTCTCAAAATTTTGATAAAGTGTCCGCCATTTTGAACTTTTTAGATACTGGTTCGATTTCTCTCAAAATCGATATTTGAGAGTCCTCGGGGTCACAAAACAAGAATCTATTCTCAAAATTTTGATAAAGTATCCGCCATGTTGAACTTTTTAGATACTGGTCCGATTGCTCTCAAAATCGATATTTGAGAGTCCTCGGGGTCACAAAACAAGAATCTATTCTCAAAATTTTGATAAAGTGTCCGCCATTTTGAACTTTTAGATACTGATCCGATTGCTCTCAAAATCAATATTTGAGAGTCCTCGGGGTCACAAAACAAGAATCTATTCTCAAAATTTTGATAAAGTGTCCGCCATTTTGAACTTTTTAGATACTGGTTCGATTGCTCTCAAAATCGATATTTGAGTCCTCGGGGTCACAAAACAACAATCTATTCTCAAAATTTTGATAAAGTGTGTATTTTTTTTTTACAATTTTGAGAATAGATTCTTGTTTTGTGAATCCGAGGACTCTCAAATATCGATTTTGAGAGCAATCGGACCAGTCTCTAAAAAGTTCAACATGGCGGACACTTTTTCAAAATTCTGAGAAAAGATTCTTGTTTTGTGACCCCGAGGACTCTCAAATATCGATTTTGAGAGCAATCGAACCAGTATCTAAAAAGTTCAAAATGGCGGACACTTTTTCTAAATTTTGAGAATAGATTCTTGTTTTGTGACCCCGAGGTCTCTCAAATATCGATTTTAAAAGCAATCGGACCAGTATCTAAAAAGTTCAACATGGCGGACACTTTTTCAAAATTCTGAGAAAAGATTCTTGTTTTGTGACCCCGAGGACTCTCAAATATCGATTTTGAGAACAATCGGACCAGTATCTAAAAAGTTCAACATGGCGGACACTATCAAAATTTTGAGAATAGATTCTTATTTTGTGACCCCGAGGACTCTCAAATATCGATTTTGAGAGCAATCGAACCAGTATCTAAAAAGTTCAAAATGGAGGACACTTTATCAAAATTTTGAGAATAGATTCTTGTTTTGTGACCCCGGTGACTCTCAAATATCGATTTTGAGAGCAATCGGACCAGTATCTAGGACCAGTAATTTTGACTAACGAACATTAATTCATTTATACAGGGTGTTGTTTTGGTCGGCGACAAGCGACCCAGGAGCGGTAGTACAAAATATATATTCCCCAAAAATGGACTTAATTCCATTAAATACTGTAAATATGTTGAGAAATACCTTATTCAATTTGAAATAAAATTACCGCAAAGTATGGTTACTAGGCACGTGCACAGTCTAGAGCTAGGCGCAAGCCGCCATCGGCCCACCCCTTTACTCCCTCGTACTCCCGTTGAGTATTATGTTTACACTTTAGTTTATTACATGATTTTCAAAATTATATTTTTTTTATTTTTATTATATATTTTTTAGCACCAGTATCATTTGTATTATCGACCCTGAGTCGCTCGTCGCTGACCAAAACAACGACCTGTATACATATATAGTTATGTAATAAATCTAAAATGTTAAAAATAGTAATTGCTGAGTTTATTACCGGCATTTCTCAGCAAATGCAACTTTCCAAACCGGTATTGATGATTTTGATTTGATTTACTACCATGACTTTTTATTTCAATAGAAAAAACCAAAAAGTAAAAGACACGTAAAAAATATATGGAATAGTCTATTTACAAGCTTTCATTTGATACCCATATTGTTATAATAACGAAACTTTTATTTTTAATACCCCCCCCCCACCCTATTTTTTTATTCTTAGGCGCCATATAAAAATAATATACCCTATGACACTCCCCCAGTCAAGACGAATCTAACGACACCTCATATGCTTAAATCCATCAAGCCGTTTAGGCTGCAGAGCGGCACAAAGAAATAGACATACATACATACACTCGAAAAACATAACCCTCCTTCCGGGTCAGTCGGGTAATTAGGTACCAAAAATAGTATTCGCCATACTGTGCTCGTGCGGCGGGCGGGGCGGCGCGCGTGCAATGTCACCACACAGCATAGTACCTAGTTAACTACATTGTACGCGTGTGAAGCCGAGGCGGGTCGCTAGTAAGTTATAAGAATAATCTGTGGCAAAAATTTCAAGATTCTGGACCTTACGATCTAGCTGTGTGTGGATCAGTCATTACGCCATTTTCTCTTTGTATATACCTATATGGATTTAAGTAAGTAAAGGTAAAGTAGTTGTTAAGATTTATATAAAAATAACACAGTTAATCAATATTCTCAATAAAGAAAAATATCAAGAATGATCCGGTACTGCTTACCTAATTAGCACGAATCACGCGAACACTGTGGCTCCAACCTTTTCTATTGCCAATATTGCCATCTCTTTTACCACGGCTACTCGCAAACTAGCGATGGGTAACTAGCCGAAATTTCAATAGCTTAGCTAGCCGGCTATATGTGGTGTAAAAGCCAGCTAGTTAGTCAGCTATTTTGGCTATTTGACTACACGCACGCACTCACAGCTACCGGCTACTCGGCTAGATTGGCTTTGGCTAGCCGGCCAGCTACCGGCTAGTGGCGGCTAGAATGGCTTTGGCTAGCCGGCCAGCTAGTGGCGGCTAGAGACCTGTGGCGGCTAGGCGGCTACCCGCTGTGTGTGACGTAAACTTCTCGTAATGAGGAGAATTTCTTATGATACCTCTATGGTCAAAATACTTATCAATACGTGCACTTAAGGTTCAAATTGGTTCGAATTATCAACAGTTAGGCAGGTAAGAAAACTCCTCATTCTTTCTAGCTAGCGAGTAGCCAGTAGCCATCCTGTAGCCAGTAGCCACCCAGTAGCCAATAGCCAATTATCGTGTTGACAGATAACTTAGCCGTGGCTATTTTGTGTCTAGCCGTTTTTTGGCTAGTTATTAGAATAGCTACCCACCTCTATCGCAAACTGCGGGGCGGCGAGTGAATAGCTAATACATTGCGCTGTTTCTATAACATGCTTACTAATCTTACAGGCGCGAACTCGCACTGTATAAATAATTATTCCATTGCGCCGTAAATCATAGTTGTCTGTCTCAAAGCAATGTGTAATATAACTGTGAGACGCATCTGTGTAGGCAGAATGTGTCGATGTGTGAGCTCTATGAGAAATTACCACGCTCGAGGACTAGGCTCTTAAATAGAGCAGAGAAATTATGATTCGTGAGATAGCCCAAGGTATAAAAAATAATTAAAATCTCACGGAATAACGGAAGATGTTGAATGTTTCAATCGGCTCCTCTCCATCGCTACTTCTTACTGAAAACATCAAGCGGTATGACAAAATACTACCATATTTCCAGTGATACGTTGTCCCCTTACCACCACATATTATGCTATTGAACTATGGTGTACCTACAGGGTGGGCATAATAACTGAATGAACTGATTGCAAACTTTTGTATTCAGACTCTGAGCTGCCTCTATATTTGTATATGCATGATGGAACGAAAATAAAAAATAAAATGGAGTTATCAACGTTTATTTAAAAGTCATGATTAAGACAAAATTAACAGCATATTTATTTCAAAAATGAAAAAATTACTTGTTACAATTTATGATCGTTAACGATATCGTAGTCATTTTTATATATGTATATGTATTCTGTTTTATACAATATTTTTCTTTTACCTACAAAGTAAATTAATAACTTGTTGCTAAATATTTATCTTTGTTTCGAACCTGTATCATAAACGATTTATAACACACACGGTTTTGTTAATTCATTCTTCCGAAACGGTTTGAATTCTGTATTGTATAACTAGTTCCATGAGGGACATTCTTTAGAGATAATTATAACTCTTGTGGAATCTTCTTGGAATACAAAGCTTACATATAAAATATTTCAACAAAAGCATGTCACCGTTGGTGATATCTTCATATTTGTTTTCTAGTTACAAAAGTATTATGGAAAATATCTGTATATTTTAGTGTTTACTAGTTAGTTATCTGTATAAATAATCAAAACACGTGCTCTTGTAAGCATAGAATACATTTTGTACTATACACTTCATGTCAAAATAAAATTAACTATATGTGGTTGCTTAAACTGTATAAAATAGATTTGTATTAATTGAGTGGAATCAACTCTTATAGTTATAATAATAAAAACAAATAAAAGCAATGAGGCATACAGCAGTACGTCACACAACGTTAGTAACGAATGGCACGAAATGTTTCGATGCAAATATGCAAACATGTTTCATAATAAAAGTATGTATGTAAATGTAACTACATTCAATCGAAATCATGGTGTCTATAATTTCATTTAAGATTAAATACGTGCAATATATCAAACGAGTCATTCACCGTTAATCATCATAATCTAGAACTATAATAATAATAATTATAAAAAGGAAATAAAACTATGCCTGTACTTGATATTATAGATTAGGTAGGTAATACATAACTTCATCACCTAACTACAAAATAATAAAAAATATAGTTGATGTATTACAAAAAAAAGTTAATAAAAATAATAGCTCAGTAACACTGAATTTCGATTTACCTAGTCTTATGATAAAACTGAAAATAAGTAAAAAAAATAACAAGTAAAGTGTAGCCCAGGAACACAGAGGTGGAATCCTTTTAAGCCCTTAACAAAATTTATCAATATTTAAACATCTATTGGTGTATTAATTTTATTTTACTTAAACTATTCAATTCCTATTCTATAATGTCGAGCATACTAACGTCGACAGGTCGCAAATAGAATGCTATATATTTTATTTAAGCACACTATCATCTTCCAAAATTTTAAGTCACATCGCAATTCCACGATAACAATAAAGTGAATCATGGTATGAACTAAATGGTTGTAAAACGTCAGCTGTTAGTTTCGTCCCGTTGTCGTTGCATCGACTTTTGTCGGCTGCGTGCTCTGTAAGAGAAATTATGATTTATGGACTCAAAGTCGTCAGTATCATTTAATGCCTGATACTAAAATCTTAGATTAAGCTAGAGATCGTCATCATATTCAGCCTAGGAAAATCGATTGCTGATCGTGGCCTCGCAGTACTAGATAAATAAGCACTATAGCAGGATTAAAATGGATTTTGATGAAAATTGCCAAGAAGGTTATAGTTTGAATAGATACGTTTATCCCGAGACGCGGGTGTAACAGCGAGGGACAGCCTTTAATATGATTCCAACCTTAATAACACTCTTTGTGTCGTAAGAAATGCTATGCTATGCCAACCGCTATTCAAATATGAATGATTCTTAAATGAATAGTACGAACACATACAAAACTAATCATTTTTTAATTAAGTAATCTTATACAGGTTGGTGAAAAAAAATTATCATTACATTCTCTATGATCTATTTATTCCATGTTGTAATGTGTCACCCTGTAAAATACCACCTATAGCGACATCTATCAACCATATATCAGTTACACTAAGATGCGAGCACAGAATAAGTAATAGTACGACCGTATAGAAGGCTCTATTGTGTAGCACTATCTCTTTCGGACGCGGGCCCCTCAACGAGTAGTGACAGTTCCGGGACAAGGCGCACATCCGTAGGTTTATTTTAAATCTAAACTATCTTTTTATATAAATTATCTTTAAATCGTAACGAACACCATTAATGATTTCATCCAATGACGCGGTAGAGGTCCGTTAACTAAAGCTGGCACGTTCAACACATTTACACGTTGCGCTGGTGTAGTGTCTGTGAATAAGCGCGCGGCGTGACGTCGCACTGCATGCGCATCATGAAAAGTCTGTCCGTCTCTCTTTTTTTGCTTTTGCTACTGCTCATAAATATAGAGTTGTCTTTTTTGCATTGTCCATTAGAATTTACTGACTGATTAGAAGCAATAATGTAATAAAACATACTGTATCGTGAAATTGCATGTGTGAGTACTGTGAATGTACCAACTTTCGTTAACCGACCAGTACCCCCTAGACAAAGTACATTTTGTAGCGTTTCTATTCGCGCAAACGCAACGAAAAGTACTTTGTCTAGGGGTACAGGGTCAGTAGACAAGATGGATATCGACAATCGACATCGTTAGTAAACGATCAACCTTTGCATGGGATTGACATTTCAAATCGAAATATCACGTGATTTTTAGCAATCTCTTATATCATTCCCATACAAAGGTTGATCGTTTACTAACAATAACGATTGTCAACAACCATCTTGTCTAGGGGGACAGGGGGCCAAGTCTGCTAAAATGTCATACTGACACGATACTATTGTACTTCATCATTATCATTGAGCCGGTGTGCGTAGGCTACTATTTCATAATGGTCTCATAATGAACGAAAATAATTTTAGTACAAAAACTGTCAAAAATTCAGTGGAAAATCATAAGAATGCTATTATGACGCCATTATGACGCCATTGCGACGCTATTGTGATAGTAGACTACCAAAACTGTAAAATTTGTAAATTTTGATAACGCTGATAGTTCATTAGAACACAATTTTAATAGCAGACTTGAGCCTGTACGGCGATAAGGCATTCGTGATTCCAATCAGGGCGGATTGGATCAAATTCATTCAAAGTCTAAGCAATTTATTCAATTTAGGCCCTAGTCGGGCACTTATGACGATCAAAGCTACTGAAGTTACCACCAGTTCGTTAGTCGGCCTTCAACTAAGAACAGGTACAACTTCAACTGAGGTATGTAATTTTTTTTATATATATTTTTTGGACTATATGAATTTTTTTTTCGAAAACATTTTTTTATTAATAATTTATGGTAGGTATAATCGTTATAAATGGTGTTCGTTACGATTACCACCAAAGATAGGCGGTAGAGCCCCTGAGTGAGGCGTACCACGAGACACGGCTATAATTTAAAAATGAATTCAATACCGTGAGTAGATGTTGCGATAATCCCGCCCAGTGGACGAAGGAAGGCAGGTCCCGCACGGGCAGCTCGGCCGCCAGCGCCTTCACGCGCAGGTTGCGGTCGTCGGTCAGCAGCACCACTTCACGCACGCGCTTCACGCACTTCGAACACTCGCTTGACTCCTCCCCGCGGGTATCTATACAATTCATATTTATTATTACGTACACGCATTATAATATGTGTATACATTTTTTTAAAGGTGACCAAAATATTTTTACGCATTTTGTCTAGAATTCTAGATGCACATTTTAATAATGGCATCTCTCTTTTTCATT
>OX596247.1:10418711-10475320 GCA_951394255.1 Polyploca ridens
GGCTTCTATATTATTAATTGTTAAAATGTGTGATAACTGATATGTATGTCGTCGCTGTCATTCCAAAAAGTCGTATGTTTAAATACACTGTTTCAGAAAACACAAAAAATTAACCCCCTTGCTCATAAAACGTTACTTAAGGGTAGTATGTAGGCTAGATCGCGCGCCAAAACCAGCATTCATTTGTTACTTTGCAGTTGTGTTACAGGCACGCACACATGCATCGGCACCAAACTTGACGTTGCGTCAAATTAGATGCGTACCGCATAACGTGGTACCAGCCGACAAAATTCCAATATTATTAAGTAATATTATATTTAATTTTCTATTTAGATACCTTTTCTAGTGGCTCATTTAAATAAGCACAACCAAAGTTTACATAATTATTAAGCAGCATGGATTCACTACTTATAAGCAAAGGAAATTCAGTGCGATGCTTTATATTAGTACTTTGTGGGTAGAGATGGGTAATGGGTAAAAACCCATTCTTACCATTTGGGTTAAAACCGGGTGATTTGGGTTAAAACCCGATTTTAACCCATTTTTGCCCATTTTACTGGGTGAAAACGGTTATTGTAAATTATTTAATAGTGGAAGGTAGTGTTCACTAAAGCTAATAAAAAATAAAAGCTTTTACTGAAATCAGGTACATTTACTAATGATGTATTTATGAAAATACAACATGTAAAAGGAGTAGGCAGTCTAAATATCTTCACTTGCATCGGAAATACGGTCACAATTTAAAAATTCTGTATAGTTCAAGCCGGACGTGGATGGTTCAGGGCTGTTAGTATGTGGAGGTGTGGTTTCTATGAATGTTCGGCATGTATTGGTGGTGCAGGCATTCAATCGTCAGTGTTATCACTTACATCAGCTTGTTTGTGTAACAAATTCAAATTATACGTAAAAAAAAATGTATACCACTAAGGTGGCAAACAAGCATACGGCCCGCCTGATGGTAAGCAGTTACCGTAGCCTATGGACACTTGCAACACCAGGGTTATCAATCGCGTGTTGCCGACCCTGAAGAAATCTCTTCACTCCTCAGTTTTTCAAAAAGTTTTTCTATTTCTCTATTGGGAAAACCACGGTGGGCAGCTCATTCCACAATCTGAGCGTCCGCGGAAAAAAACTCCTTTGAGCCCGCAAAGTTTGAAACAATTTTGGTTTCAATGTATGAGGATGGACTCCCCGTCGATGGCGAGACTTGCGATGGTGGAAGGTAGCCATGGGCATCAAGTCGAACAATTTTTTAGAACACTCTCCGTTGTACAAGCGGTAGAAAACACATAAGGACGCAAAGTCTCTCCTAAGACTAAGGGGCTCTAAACCGCTTGTGAGCTCGGGATCGTCAACAATTCTAATGGCACGTCGCTGCACCGAGTCTAAAGGCCCAAGCTGGTATCCAGGAGCTACCACCTATAGATGACAGCAGTACTCCATATGAGGCCGGACCTGCGACTTATAAAGTTGCGGCCTTTGCCCCGATGCAATGTGATATACTGCCTCGCTCTGTTGAGCACTCTAAGCTTTTCGGATGCCAACTTAACCTTGTCTTCTAAGTGACTTCGGAACAAAACGTCGCTAGAAGACCATGGGGTTTTCTTAACGGTGATCGCGCAGGCTTGAGTCTTGGTGGGGTCAAATGGACTAGGTTTAGTCGACCTCAATCGGAGACATAAGGTAGTGTACTATCGATTTCAGTCACCAGCCGTTCGCGGCTTTCCTCCACCTCGGAACAAGGGATATTTGCACGGCCCGTGGGACACCCATTGGTGTCCTCTGTACTGTCGTCCGTATAGCAATGAATGCTGTCTATTGACAGCATTCATTGCTATTATGCATTATAATATTCATTCAATGCTGTTAATCAAGTTAGTCACTGTTAGTCAACAGTGTTGGGGGCAGCACAGAGCCTTGCGGGACGCCAGCATTTATGTCCATGCTATCGGAGCAGCTACCGTCGACGACGGCGACGGCTCTTATGCATCTGCTGGACAGAAAGCTGGCAACCCATTTGCATAATCCCTCGGGAAGCCCGTATTATGGTAACTTCATAAGAAGACCCTTGTACCAGACCCGATCGAACGCATTCGCTACATTTAGGCTCACATCAATAACGGTGCGTGAGATGTGACGGAAACCATATTGTTGGTCGCTCAACAACTCGTGATCCTCCAGGTATCTCAAAAGCGGCGTGGTGATCACACGCTCTATAACTTTGGAGAGAAGGGCGATGGGCCTGTAATTCGCCGGGTTTGATCTGTCGCCCTTTTTGGACACTGGGTGCACGTGGGCAGTCTTTCACGAAGACTGGACTTCCTTTTTGGTGTAGGAAGCGCGAAGGATCGGCAGTGAAGTAATTTTTCATAAGAATAGAATAGAATAGTCATCATCATCATCATCATATCAGCCCATGGATGTCCACTGCTTAACATAGGCCTCCCCCATTGATTTCCACTTCGAACGGTTCTGTGCCGCTTGCATCCAGCGGCGCCCAGCGACTCTGACCAGGTCGTCACTCCACCTGGTGGGAGATCGTCCCGCTCGGCGCTTTCCAATACGTGGTCGCCACTCGAGAACCTTTCTTCCCCATTGATTATCGGCTCTTCGAGCGATGTGGCCTGCCCATTGCCATTTCAGCTTACTAACTCTACGAGCTATGTCCGTCGTTTTCGTTCTCCTACGAATGTCCTCATTACGGATATTACGAATAGAATAGTATTTATTGTCAAAGATGAAAACACATAAACTAAAATAAAGGTACTTAAGTGCAACATGCCATGGCTCATCATATTAACATAATTTACTTTGTAATTAATTTCATTAAAATATTACTACCAGATTTATAAATTGACTATACAATAGCGGGCTATTCACTAACGTTCTTTCCCACCGGAATCTGAAATCATTAAGGATTAAACGCTAGTGGATTCGCATTTGCGAGAAAGAATGAAGGTATTAAAATCCCTGGTTTAATTTAACACTTTTTAGTGCAGGGCTTTTTAAAGCTTGTTTTTTTAGTTTTTTTAAACTGTAATTTATTTTTTATTTTTTAGTCAACATAAATTAATCATACCATTTTATTATGTTACTTATACCATATTTTCACCCAATATCACTTTCTTTCACATGTATAATAAGTATTTAGCTTCAGTGCCTACTCTTTGACTCCACCAACAGACTCAGAAAACCATATTTGGCCAAAATGCGCATAATACGATTCCAATACGCCCATCACGGCTAGAATACGATGCTCCGCTATGGGGTTCCAGTGCCAACCCTCCGACTTCATCATCAGACCCTGAAAACTATACATGGTCAAAATTCATCTCACGACATTTCCAACAACCCCAAACACGGCTAGGATACGATGCTCCACTATGGAGTTCCAGTGCTTACCCTCCTACTCCATCATCAGACCCTGAAAACCATATATGGTCAAAGTTCATCTTACGACAATTCCAACAAGCCCAAACACGCCTAGGAAACGTTGCTCCGTTATGGAGTTCCAGTGCCTACCCTCCTACTCCATCATCAGACCCTGAAAACTATACATGGTCCATGTTCATCTCACGATAATTCCAACAAACCCAAACACAGCTAGTATACGATGCTCCACTATGGAGTTCCAGTGCGTACTCTCCTACTCCATCATCAGACCCTGAAAACCATACATGGTCAAAGTTCATCTCAAGATAATTCCAACAAGCCCAAACACGGCTAGGAAACGTTGCTCCGTTATGGAGTTCCAGTGCTTACTCTCCTACTCCATCATCAGACCCTGAAAACCATACATGGTCAAAGTTCATTTTATGACAATTCCAACAAGCCCAAACACGGCTAGGAAACGTTGCTCCGTTATGGAGTTCCAGTGCCTATCTTCCGGATCCATCATCAGACCAGCTCGATGGTACCAAATTATTGTATTGTCATCGGTACTTGATAAGTGTGCAAAATTTCAGTTTAATCTGACGTCTGGAAGTCGATGAAAATTACGTTCGAAGATTCCTTTACATACATAAATACATACAGGTGAAGCTAATAAAAGCGTGTTAAAAACATAAAACACTGCGCGCGCGCCTAGCATCCCCTCCCGTACGGTCCTACCCACGGAATTGAAAAAACAAGGCAGAAATCTGCAATATTAGTTTCCACCCGCCCAAACCACCCAGTGGGTGGATTAAAATGGGTGGAAACTGGGTTTTAACCCACTCATGGGTTTTAACCCGGGTGATTACCCATCTCTATTTGTGGGTACTTATGTTGACATTTTTTGAAGAGGTAGGTACTAATCTATAGTAACTCTGTTTGTTTAAGAAGTAATAAGTAGTAATAATAATAAATAATAATAAATAGTAGATGACAAGAATGCATTTGAATGAATGTCGCTTCGCAGGCTATTGTTATTATATATTTTGTAATTGTAATAAAACACTTGCTGAGTTTCTTGCCGGAGTCTTCTCAGTTCAAGTTGTATTTGGAACCGGTGTAGAGCCATTTGTTAACGTTCACAAGTGCCTTATCAGGGCCTAAATTGAATAAATGCTTTTTGAATTTTGAATTTTTGAATAGTAATAAGTTTAGTAATAAATAATAAGTTTAAATAATAAATAAATTAAATAAACATCCTGGGATATTCCTCACATACGGTCATCTGATCCCAAACTAAGCTGAGCTTGTACTATGGACATCTTTTTGTTTGTAAATATATAAATAACATAATGTACATAATTACACCCACATTCAGGACATACAGACATGTTCATGCACAAAAATGCATGTCCTGGGTGGTAATCAAACCAATGACCTGCAGCCAATGATATTATACTAGAGATATGCTACCCTCATACTACGCGGCGTTCAGTTATTGTTGAATTAGGTGAATGCGATAGATAATACGGAACGTATGGTACAGAAAGAGATAGCTATATGTAGCCGCTAAGCAAAATTACGACAATTGTCTGAATTTGTCTGCAACAATTTTCGTGCGTTAATGCGATATCTACCTCTTTTTATTATAATATCATTGCCTGCAGCGCTATAAGTGGAATCATAATCAACTGTACCAACTGGCCCATTTGTTTTTGTTTGCTTACGCTTTCACGCCTAAACCACTGAAGCCATCGCATTGAGATTTGGCAATCAGATACCTTGTAACGATGCGACCTCTCCTATTTCAATTATTGCTGTGTCCCATCAGACATTCATTCATTTCAATCAGTACTGAGACACAACTTGTGTGGACATGTTTTTAAAGTGAAATAAAACAAAATCATTAATATATTTAACGAATATATCCTAGTAATACATTAATACAGTTCGTTTACCAGTGCATCAATAATATAATGAATTATCATACTAGAACCCAGCTGGGTTTTTTATTTTTACGCAATAAACTTTATGGAAGACTATTTTGAATGCTCCGGTCGTAGGCTGATAGTAGAGCTGATAGCCAACCCTACGTCGCGTCGTGACAACTTATGGTATAAAGAAGGGTATAGGCTACTTTTATCAAGGGAATGCAGGTAAAACCACGGGGGACAGCTAGTATCATATAAAGAGGCATATACGAGGCTTTGAAATTACTAATCCGATTCTAAACATTATTTCACTAATAAGATAAGATAAATATGCTTTATTTGTACACCATATAGTAGAAGACGAAACATTATACAAAAAGAAGTGATACAAAACAAGCGGTCTTATCGCTTAAGCATTACAACAAGACAACCTGTGGGTAACAGGATATATGAGAATATGATAGGTAACAGATAAGAATACGCTTTCATAACGTGAAAATAACAGCTCTAGTAAAATAGAAAGAAAGGCAGGAAATGAGGAAGTTTATTTGTTTGTTTGCGTGTGATAGTGTGAAATAACAAGAGATTTAAAAGAGTCTAACGTCGGGGCCCGTCTTATAGTCTGAGGGGGAGAGTTTCAGAGACGTACAGCTTGGATAGTAAAAGATTGGGAATAAGAGTAAGAAGTGAGAAGTGTGACTGGGAGTTTGGAGGTTAAGTTCCAAGGAACTATGAAGAAGATGATGTTGAGAGGTGTAGTACTCGAAGCGTTCCTTGAGATAGCGAGGGGTTTTAGGATAAAATAAATCAGTGTATAAGAGTGATAATATGTGTGTATTCGAGCGAAGGTGGATAGGAAGCCACTTGAGTTGTAATAGGAAGCTACATTATCCTCAAATGCTATAACAATATTTTAATTCACATTTGTTAGGCTACTTTTCATAACGGAACCGCATGTGAAACCACGGGAGATAGCTTTCATTTACCGTGCCTAATTAAGCCAGTGCGAGGCCCGTAGCAAGTGTAATCAAGGACCTTTGGTTCAGGTATCTACTTTAATGGTTTATCTGCGGATTTAGCTTTCAGATTAGAAGATATGGTCGCGCAGATATATTTCACGAATTTATTACTCTTTTAAAAGATTTGGAAGCCTTTCTATATTACATTTATATTTGTCACGCAGCGTTATTTAAGTATGTCAAGAAATCGTTTTCAATGATTCTTATAATATTGGCCATGCAGCGAAATATACCGGGATTTCAGCATAACAGTAACATCCCTAATTATTTTCCCATAATTATTAGTATATGCGAAAGCAGGCCATTCAACGTGGGCCGTAGCATTTATCCTGCTATGGCCAGTTCAGTACTGCATATTTCATAATTAGCTAACGAACATTTGTTAAATTCGGTATAGCGGTGATTGATAGGGAACCCGTTATAAGTATACTAAAATTATTAAGATTTGCAAAGGAGCTTATCAAGTTATGCTCAATAAAATAAAACCTACAAAGAATATATCTAGTAACAATGATAGCTTTATAGTAAAAGAATATATATAAGAACAGTGAATTGTTTACAAATGGCCATATCCATCGATATCATTGTATTCTACTAGCTAGTATATATATACAGCGTTCCAAACATTCACTCTGTTCGAATGAACTGAACTGCGTTCCGTTCACCTTTAGGCGCCGATCCCATGGAAGAGTTCAGTTCTGAGTTCCGAGTTCTGAGTTCCGCGTTCACTGTAATCTATGCGGCGCCTTTCATCTGCACACAGAGAACTCGTCGTTCAAGAGAACTCGAGTTCTGTCGGAGTTCCATTATCTAAAGCTGGCAGTTGAGGTGACACGTCTGAGCTATCACTGTCTTATTTATTGAGTGACACAAGGTAGAAAGGCAATGGGCATTCTGGCCCATGAGCGGCCACTAATGAAACTTAAGTAAGGCCAATGAGACGAGATAAAGAACGTCAATAAACTTTTTTTTTTTATAACACTAAGTGGCAAACAAGCTTACGGCCCGCCTGATGTTAAGCGGTTACCATAGCCTATAGACGCTTGCAACACCAGGGGTATCACTTGCGCGTTGCCTACCCTGCAGAAATCTCTTCACACCCTTTTTGAAGAACCCCATGCTGTGTACTCCATTGGGAAAACCACGGCGGGGAGCTCATTCCACAGTCCAAGCGTCCGCGGAAGAAATCTCCTTTTAGCCCGCACAGTTCGAAACAATTCTGGTTTCAGTGTGTGAGGATAGAAGGTAGCCGTAGGCATCAAGACGAACAAATCCTTAGAACACTCTCCGTTGTACAAGCGTTAGAACACTCTCCGTTGTACAAGCGTTAGAACACACATAAGGAGCTTTTGTTTGCTGAATGTATATAATTACACCTTTTGGTACGGGGTACTAATTACATTTAATGCAACTATCTTGCAATTTCATAATATCTCCAATTATTTCTTAAATCTTCAATTATCTATAACTTTTTTTTCTAAATACACCACAGTATTAAGCTTTCATATTTTTGTTAATATATTATTGCCTAATAGAAAACAGAAATTATTGCTGGCCGCCAAAGAGAAAAGCTCCGTACAAATTTGCCCATTTACCTTTAGAACTCTAGACTGCTCGCTCGCTGTGTGTAAAGTAGTGAACGCGGAACTCGGAACGCGGAACTCTAGTACTCTTTTCTGTGAGATGGGCGCGTACAGAGCAGCGTTAATAATACAAGAAATCGAATCAAACCTGAGTGTAAACCTGGACGTAAATAACAATTTAGTAGTCAAGTAAGTAAACTTATTTGTTGTTCAAGTGAATAAATAGGTAATAATATCGTAATATCACAATAGAAAAAATATTTCTTCATTTAAATGCCACGACTGCGGTGTAATTCTATAGGAACGACACGTTGATAAACGCGTAGGCGCTATGAAATTCATGAGCGCTTAAGATATTTTAGTCGCGAGAAAACTATAATCTATAAGCATCTATCTATCGTTTTTATAATTTGGTTAGACACAGCTTGATTTAGCACTGCAACAGTCAGTCCACTGCACACTTGCTTCGCACAAGCCCCCACCTTACCCCCGCTGTCATCAAGCTCGACGGATTTTTGTTTGGAACGCGAAATCTAATAAAATACTTATATTATTTCGATGGTCGTATCATAACCTTCTTTTCAGCATCGACGATACATTATTAAGGTTAACTTCAAGTAAAAATCCGCGTGATACAAAAACTTATTTATGATTTTATGAATAAGATTAGTTTATCTATAAGCAAGAAACAAAATAAGCAATCAATGGCTGAGAGGGAGAACAAGGAAAATATTTTGGCATAAGGGACTTTTTCAAAAAGACTATGGGCGTATCAACATAACATGAAATGAATACTGATGAATATAAAAAAATGTTCATGGTGTAATTCATAACTCTAATAATGTAAAAAATAAAAATGCACTTATCATGTTCTTTTTGACAAGCGCATGTATACAGATATGTGGATGACGTCATTTCCGGTGTCAATAAAAAGCGACGTGGTGTCACCTTGGGACACTGGGGGGAACTGACTGCTTTCGCGATTGCGTCTTGTATATAAAGCTAATTGATGCTTATAAATAAATTAATTACATTATTCTCAAACAAAAAAATGAAAATGTGGCCCCACGGATCTGTTGTACATATATTTGTGATTCGATGTTATATATAATTTTTACAAAATGGATTCTAAATTTGATGGTATCACTAAAGAGGCAAACCTCGATTTTTATGATTTTGGTAATATTTGTAATGATTTTGCTAGTTATTGCAGCAAATTAAAAAAAAAGGGCCAACACGGATCTGTTAATTGGTATCTTGGTTTTATCTTTATGTTCATATATTACTATTTCTTTCATGTTTTCATTCATAAACCACTAAAATAGCGAACCCTGTTTATGACGTTTAGCTTACATACCGCCCTTAAGAGGCAGAAATGGGCAAAAGTCTCTACATTGCAGCCCAAATTATATGAAACCTGCTAGCTCTACGGTATTGAAATTGAAATATATGATACTTAAGGATATAACAAACACATCGCCCGAGCCGAAAACACGATTTCAATTAAAAGCCTCGATAAAAAAAAATGCCAAACATACCTCTGAAAATCAAGAAATTCCCAAATATATCCAACGCCTGAAGGTATTTTAATACGATTTTTTTCATCAATAGAGTACATATCATAAGCAAATAAACGCCCGATTTAGTTTTTTGAATTTGCGATTCAGTTTTTCATAATAATGATTTTAAAAAAAGTCGCTTACGTCAAATTAATCTGAGCACCATGAACATCATACCGCACTCTATTGTCCTGCAACTCGCGTATTTTGCTTCGCGCTCACTCGCATTCCGCGGCGATCCGCGTTGCTAGACGGATCTGTGTAATTTTTTTTCAGAATTTTCACATACATAAAACCCTATCAAATTAGTAAAAAATCATATCAAATTATCTTTAGAAGGCACTGGAAAATGCATGCTAGTAAAATTAAGGCAATTGAGCCTATTATTTGCTTGTTATAAATAAAAATATATAAAATAAAATCTGTTATGATTGATGCTTTTGATAATTGTCACCGAGGCATGTCGTGGTACTGACAGAGACTAATTCTTATTTTCGTCTATGAAAGGTATGGTTAGGGTAGCCTAGGGGGCTAAGGCGCGGGGTATTTATGTTCTTCTGACTGAAGGAGATGATGATTCAAATCCCGGAAAATGTTTTTCTTTATTTTTTTTATCAAATGCGAAATGAAAAATCAGCAATATATATTATTTTTAATGAGCTACCTATTTAGTTAGTGATAGATGAATGAATTACCTATTTAGTTAGTTACCTGATTAAATAATACCTCATTAAATATTGTTTATTTTGAGATCAAAGAAAAGGTATGAAAGGTAGGTTGACTGATACTGGTAACAGTAGGTGCCCCGAAGTCGGGGCGGGCATGACTGCCTCTACTGCGGTCATCGAGTCATCTGTAGTTATCGAGTTGAGCCGATAAACTTTTATATTCATTGTATTATTGTGGTCCACTCGCGTAGTCGTCAAATGATAATGGCACAGTAAAATTAGAACAGTAAGGAAAATATTACACATCTTACGTTGACTAAGTTTCTAGTACTTACTGGACTGATTAGTTGGAATGTGAAGCCATCGTATATTTACAATTACTAGTAGTGAGCTCGGCTATCATTGTGCCGATTGTCGTAACGGCCAATGGCCTGATGGCCGAAAGCCTCTCGGCTCTCGGCAGTATTCCTCGATACAGCTCGTATTGTGAGGAGGTTCCTGTTTCTGCAACCCTAACCACCGGTAGCTTAGTTTTTTCAGCCAATCAGTGAGCCAGGCACAGTTTTATATCAATAAAAGTAATAAAATTGGAATAACTTTTTTTCCAAACCATTATATAATACTTCCTTAAGGTGGATGCTTAGCATGAGGCGGAACATTTTATAATATATGGGTCAAAATAGCTTTTTGAGTTAGATGCCTGCAATAAGGATCATTCACATAACAAAATGATAACTTTTTTATTACTACAGAGGATGCACATAACCTTTTTGAGCATAATGTTTTTTAAATTATTAATATCCATCAATAAATGACGAAGTTATTAAAGTTTTAAAAACAGCTTAATTAATACGCTCACTCCCGCTTGTACATTAACGTTGACGTCATAATTCGGCCACCACGCAACTGGATGTTTGTCAGTTTGTAACCTTTTCACGGCTTAACCACTGAACAGATTTAAATACAATTTGGCAGGGAGATAGTTCAATTAGTGGAGAAGGACAAAGGATACTTTTGAACGTAAATGATCCTCATTGCTCAAAAATGCAATTATGTTACATTTACATACCTCGGTGATACCGCTCAACAAATTTGACAGCGATAGCTCAGAAGTATCACCTCACCTGCCAGCTTTATAAAAAGAAGTCCTTATGCACGGTGCCGAGATTCCAATATTGCGATATTCCGAGATTTATGCCCTAGATACAATACCAGAAGTATGGAGAGGAAATAAATGGTGGTGCTCTTCTTCAAAAACGGCGGTAGTTCTTCAATAGGGCCTTATTGAAGAACTACCGCCCCATATCCTTCCTAAACCACGTTTATAAGTTGTTTTCGGGGGTCATTACGAATTGTCTTGCACGTAGGTTTGAAGACTTCCAGCCTCCCGAAAAAGCTGGTTTCCGTAAAGGCTTTAGTACCATAGATCAAATACATATATTCAACCGTTATGCCTTGTGTATGATGACCGTGAAAAAGCCTTAAATTCAGTTGAGACATGGGCGGTATTACAGAGTCTACAGCGGTGCTAATTCGACTATCGCTATATCGAATTGTTGAAAGTAATTGTACAGCAAAGCCACTATGTCAATCCGAGTACAGGACGAGAGTACGAGATCAATCCAGTTGCAGAAGGGTGAATGACAGGGTGACGTAATTTCCCCGGAACCTTTACCACTGCAATGGAGGATGTGTTCAAGCTCTTGTACTGGAAGGGTTATGGCATCAACATCAACGGTGAACACATCTCTCACCTTCGACTTGCCGACGAAATAGTCATAATGGCGGGAATCGCTGAAAGCTTTGAACATCATGCTCAATGATCTCAAGAGTTTCTTAACAGGTCAAGATGAAAATATACAAGACAAAAATTATGTCTAATATTCATATTCCGCAAATACCCGTGATTATTGGGAACACTGCTCTCGAAGTTGTAGACGAGTATGTTTACCTAGGACAAATTGTCCAACAAGGTAGCTTCAACTTCGACAAAGAGGTCAACGGAAGAATCGGGAAGCTACGGCATATCTTCAAGTCCAGAATACCTCAGAGTCAGAGTCTTAAGACGAAAGGATTTCAATCAATGCGTGTTACCAGTGGTCTTTCACTGCTGGCCGCATAAATAAGCTCAGAGTCACTCAGCAAGCTATGGAATGAGCTATGCTTGAAATTTCTCTACGAAACAGGATTCGAAAAGAGGACATTCGTAGGAGAACAAAAAATATGTATATAGCTCGTAGAGTTAGTAAGTTGATGTGACAATGGGTAGGCCACATCGCTTGAAGAACCGATAACCGATAGGGATGGAAGTTTCTAGAGTGGCGACCACTAACTGGAAGGGGACACCATGCAGGACGACCTCCCACCAGATGGACCGGCGACCTGGTCAGAGTCACTGGGCGCTGCTGGATTCAAGCGGCCCAAAACCGCTCGAAGTGGAAGTTAATGGGGGAGGCCTATGTTCAGCAGTGGATATCATTAGGCTGATATGATGATGACTAAAAATGGTAGGTAAAGAGGGCATTTTATTGAGAAATTCTACAATTATTGTAAAACGTGATGGAAGAAAACCTGTTTATTTGTCAAATAACATATAATATCTCGATTGAGGGCTGTATTTTTATGAGGACGCCTTGTTTTTTTAAAATTATATTAAGTTTGTTGCATTGTGATATATCGCTAAGTTTAATAAGTAATTAAAGTTACATAGTTTTGTTAACGTGGTGATCACTTTAGTGAACAAGAATTTAAAAAATACATAAAAAGTAATTTAAAAAACGGTCGATAAAATTCAACATAGTTTCCCTCCTTTTAATTTGTGCACATTATGAAAGCTCACAGCTGTATACGAGTAGGATACTCTCCTGTCTGTCCATTTGTCACAGCCTGTTTTCTCCGAATTTATAGAACACAAATTGTATTTAGATAAAACGCTTAGTTTCGTGACCCGACGACAATTACCTAAGTAGCGTATGTAAAAGAATTATGGTTTTGGGAGACAATTACCTAACCTGAGAAATATTATCTTAAGTATCAACTTTTAAAAATAAATATCTTGAGACATTTTTCACACACGGCTACCTGATCCCAAACTAAGCAGAACTTGTAAATACATCTCTAAAGAGTATAAAAAGAAGTCGTTTTCCGCGTCTGTTTGTCTCTCTGTTTATCAACTCTAAACCACGCAACGGGTTTTGCAGTTTTAACCATCAGATAGATCCTCATTACTACTACGTAAAGAGAAGATGCCACACATCACAACTATGTTCCGTTAAAGTGAGGCCATCCGGCCACACTTGTTGTTGTAAAACGATGAACGAAACGCGTAAGCGCCGTGAAAATAACGGTGTTTGCGAGAAAAATACTCCTAAAAGCTTTCTAATAGCGCTAAGTGTTTCTACTGTCTGCTTAGACGACTAATTATTGTTTCAGTGCTAAAGAAACCTTTAGTCGACTCGAAAGAAATGGGACATAAGCTTTGCTTATGATAGCATCTCTATACGTGGTAATAATAGCTCAATGCTTTACAGCAAATAATTATCATTAATATTTTAAATGATATCACAGATTTAAAATTAGCAAGAAACAGTCGCTATACCGTGATCGGGTGGCGTGGGCGGTCGCGCAAATCGCTCCACTGACACCACATTATGACATTGTACCCGGGGCGGGTTGCTAGTACTTACTATACATATTTACACTCAGACTCGGGACATGTTCATGCACACAGATGCATATCCTTGGTGGGAATCGAACATAAGATCGGCGGCGTGGAATCTTAACCAACTACGCCAACTGGCCCGTCAAAAGTTTTTTAAAGTATTTGAAAAATTATATTTGTAATGTTTGTCTGCAGTTTGTCTACTGTTTTACATTTTTACTGTGTCCAATTCAAACAGTGTCGTTCTCGCGGAAATGTTTAGATGGCGGTGTATCATGTTTAATTGTTTGTTTGCAATGACGCACTTCTAAATAGAGGGAGCTAGTATTTTTTGTTTGCTTAGTTCCTGTAATTTCCGCTAATATTATGTGAAAATGTGGCGCAAGGGTGAAAACTGAAATCTGCTCGAGAGTATTCTGGGCCTTAACTAATAAGCTGATTAATGCCCGGTTTCAATAAACAAAAACGAATCGTTTTGCTTACTAATGGTAGGTTTTTTTATTGCCAAACTGGGCATATAGATAATTTCGTAAGCTAATTTTACCTGTGATAGATACTTCCATCTGGGAGGGTCTGCTATGCAAAGCTTTGAGGTCTTTGCGTCATTATTAGTAAAGATATAAGAGTCTTAATTTTTAATAAATCTTAACCGATACCGGTCCGTAAATTATTGAAACCGGGCCTAAGTGGTCACCTAAATAACGTCAAATTGTTTGACAATGACAGCAAGGTGACGTTATTTATTTGACTATTTATTCAGTAGATTTAGTTAAATAGCGTTTATGAGTAAGGCCGTAAGTCATTTAAAAAAAGACTGTGACAATTACATTAAAGTCTAAGATCGTCAAACACAACATATTATGGCATTTTAACACATTGAAGATGGCGTTCCAAACTAACATACAGCCAATTAAAAAAATTTACATACGACTTTTTGAATTTGCCCCTCCATTCTCGTCAGCCTCTTACAAAAAGATCATTTTGCATCTTGTCCCCTTTTGACAAATATAAAAGTTCTTTCGGTAAGTAGGTACCTACCTGCTTCCCAGGTTTATCAAAATCTAAACCTTCGCCGCACATATGTACTCCAACGAAATAGCGTGTAGCGTACGGTTGCCTATCGTCCCAGCACATCACCGTATCGTCCCAGCTCCCAGATATCAACTCGTGATGTGATTTAGGATTGAATGCGCATGCGAATATTCTTGACGTGTGACCGTCGATGATATTTTTCCTTCCACTAGAATAAAGGGAAGGAAATCTTATTTCATTAGGGATTGTGGTAATCTCAGGAACTACCAGTCAAATTCGAAAAATTATTTCACCAATAGGAAGCTACATTATTCCGGAGTATTATAGGTACCTAGTCTACGTTTTTATCCCGGGAACGTGGGTGAAACCGCGGGGAAAAGCTAGCGTTGAATTTAAAGATGTCTGGAAGTAGCTTTACTCGGCACAAGTGCACATTGTACCAACAAAAGCCAGTAAATTACCTAATTAATTAATAATGAAGTAGTTTAGGTTATTATTATTTTGTTTCTTTTGTAAGTTGTTGGCACAGGTTGTTGGTTTTTTTTTATGTTTCTATGCTTGCATATTTTATTTTGTCAAATAAAAATAAAATAAATGTTTTTGAAAAAATAGCCAATATAGTCAGATTGCAGATAGAAAATGTAACCGTGCTGAGTTTCTTGCCTGTTCATCTCAGTTGATGGCCAACTTCCGAACTAGTGATGTCTTCAGTGGCTTTGTGCTTCATTAGTGTTCAGAAGGCATAACATAAATAAATGGCTTTGACTTTGACTTGATTTTAAAGAATAACGTATTATAGGTAGTTCATTAATAAAACTGAAAAGTCTGAAATAAATTTAATTGTTAAAAGAAATAAAAAAACCGACTGCGTAATATAAAAAATACCTACCTAACTGAAAAGAGAAAAACAAGCTTTGTAATCTATAGAATTTTATAATTTGAATTTTAAAAGGTATTGCAGTTGGGGACAAACAAATTATAACAAAAAAAAAGCGGCCAAATTCGAGTCGGACTCGCCCATGAAGGGTTCCGTAGCAGCAAGTAACATGATATAAAAAGGTTTTTTTTTGTATATTTGAGTTGATTGAATGAAAGGTAAATTGCGGTTTACGATTTCATCATCATCATCATCATATCAGCCCATTCGATGTCCACTGCTGAACATAGGCCTCCCCCATTGATTTCCACTTCGAACGGTTCTGGGCCGCTTGCATCCAGCGGCGCCCAGCGACTCTGACCAGGTCGTCGGTCCACCTGGTGGGAGGTCGTCCCGCTCGGCGCTTTCCAGTACGTGGTCGCCACTCTAGAACCTTTCTTCCCCAGCGGTTATCAACTCTTCGAGCGATGTGGCCTGCCCATTGCCACTTCAGCTTACTAACTCTACGAGCTATGTCGGTCAATTTCGTTCTACTACGAATGTCCTCATTTCGGACCCTGTCACGTAGAGATATTCCGAGCATAGCTCGTTCCATAGCTCGCTGAGTGACTCTGAGTTTATTTATACGGCCAGCAGTGAAAGACCACGTCTCTGTCCCGTATGTCATCACTGGTAACACGCACTGATTGAAGACCTTTGTCTTCAGACTCTGAGGTATTTTGGACGTGAAGATATGCCGTAGCTTCCCGAACGCTGCCCAGCCGAGTTGGATTCTTCGATTGACCTCTTTGTCAAAGTTGGACCTACCTAGTTGGACAATTTGTCCTAGGTAAACATACTCGTCTACAACTTCGAGGACAGTGCTCCCAACAATTACCGGCATTGGCGGAATATGAACATTAGACATAATTTTTGTCTTGTCCATATTCATTTTGAGGCCTACCTGTTGAGAAACTCTGTTGAGGTCATTGAGCATGATGTTCAAAGCTTCCAGCGATTCCGCCATTATGACTATATCATCGGCAAATCGAAGGTGAGTGATGTGTTCGCCATTGATGTTGATGCCATATCCCTTCCAGTCCAAGAGCTTGAATACATCCTCCATTGCAGTGGTGAAGAGTTTCGGGGAAATAACGTCACCCTGTCTAACACCCTTCTGCAACTGGATCGGTTTCGTACTCTCGTCCTGGACCCGAATTGACATGGTGGCTTTGCTGTACAAGCACTTCAACACTTCGATATAGCGATAGTCGATTTGGCATCGCTGTAGACTCTGTAACACCGCCCATGTCTCGACTGAATCAAAGGCTTTCTCATAGTCCACATACGCCAGGCATAATGGCCGATTATACTCCTCAGTCTTCTGTATAATCTGGCGGAGTGTATGTATGTGGTCTATGGTGCTAAAGCCTTTACGGAAACCGGCTTGTTCGGGAGGCTGGAAGTCGTCAAACCTACGTGCGAGACGATTCGTAATGACTCTTGAAAACAGCTTATAAACGTGGCTTAGGAGGGATATCGGTCGGTAGTTCTTCAATAGGGCCTTATCACCTTTCTTGAAGAAGAGCACCACCAAACTTCCACTCCATACTTCGGGCGTTGTTCCTTCGTGTATGACGGAATTAAAAAGCTTCTGAAGGACTACAAGTACCGGTTTTCCACCCGCTTTCAGGAGCTCTGTTGTAATTCCGTCATCACCCGCCGCCTTGTTGTTTTTAAGCTGTTTCAGAGCCATTCTAATCTCGTATAGGCTGACGTCCGGTTTACGATTTATGACGTATTAAAAAAAAACTACTTACTAGATCTCGTTCAAACCAATTTTCGGTGGAAGTTTGCATGGTAATGTACATCATATATTTTTTTAGTTTTATCATTCTCTTATTTTAGAAGTTACAAGTGTCTCGTGTAAACTATTCAGTTTAGAAAAAAATGATGTTAGAAACCTCAATATCATTTTTGAAGACCTATCCATAGATACCCCACACTAAATGGTTTGATGAAAAAAAAAAAATTGATTTTCAGTTCTAATTATGGGGAACCTCCAAAATTTATTGTTTTTTTTCTATGTTTGTATGAAAATCTTAATGCGGTTCACATAATACATCTACTTACCAAGTTTCAACAGTATAGTTCTTATAGTTTCGGAAAAAAGTGGCTGTGACATACGGACGGACAGACACACAGACATGACGAATCCATAAGGGTTCCGTTTTTTGCCATTTGGCTACGGAACCCTAAAATAAAATAGTTTAGACGAATTTCTATTGACTGCAATCGTTCAAGGTACCTACATAATACCTAAATTCAAAATTCTTTAGATTACAGAGCTTGTTATTCCTTTTTCAGTTAATATTAGTGTCTTTTAATAATTTAATATATAATTATGTATAGATTAGTACTTGGGATTCAGTCAAACAAACACACACAGTCAATGGAGATAATCTTAATCCATAAGGTTATCTACCTAGAGTAAAAAGCCCTTTCTTGTGTCTGGGCCTCTTCATCATACATATTCAATTTGGAGTCGTCTCCATACGTGATGAACTTGCTGTAACGCGGATGGTAATTCAATCCCAATGTTTGTCTTTTCTCTCGTATCGTGTACAAGCACTGATCATATTTGTACTTCCAGCATTTAATACATCCGTTTACATCTAAAAATTAAATTGTTTAATCTAGGTTTGCCTTATCCTAATTCCTACTCCTAATTGTACCTCTCTAACTTGTAACCTACGGTATGCAGATGATACAGTTCTCCTCGTTACATCCTTTACTGATATGAAGGGGATACTGCAATGGTTGGAGGTAGAAAATAAGAAACTAGGTCTAGCAATAAACAGGCAGAAAACCAAATTGATGGTAGTGGATCGTGCGGGAAAGCTGTCAGATGTCTAGAACATCGTGGGCATTGATACTGTGGACAGTGTCATCTAATTGGGTTCAAGCATAAATAATGAAGGAAGCTATGTACCGGAGCGCGCGTGAAGCGCATGATTAGCCTTTCGCAAAGTTAAGCTACCACCGTCGTGATTGGTACCTGGATGGGTGACCGCCTAGTGGTATTTCAAATCGAGCGTTTTCGTGCTTCGGAAGGCACGTAAAGCCATTGGTCCCGATTATCACTTAATTGTGATAGTCGTTAAGCTAGTTGGATGCCTCCTAGGCGGCTTGAAAAATTCCAACAGTAGGTTGACCACTAGCCTACCTCCACCGATCCGCAGTGGGCACGCGTGGTGGAGTATTGCCCATTCCCTTTCACCCTCATTTGTGAAAGGAGGCCTGTGCTCAGCAGTGGGCCATTATAAGCTGAAGATGATGATGATGTACCGGAGATCAAACGTAGAATGCTATGGCACGATTACAAAACATTTGGAAAAATCGGGGAATAAGTTATAACACAAAAGTTCGGTTAGTCACGAGCCTTAATATTCCTCTATATGGAGTGGAGACGTGGACAATCCGAGCAAGAAAGAGACTGAGAATAGATGCATTCGAAATGTGGTGCTGGAGGCGAATGCTACGAATATCATGGATGGCCAAATATATCTATTCTATCCCAATTCAGCATTGAGATTGAGACCTCATCATCATCATCATCACCTCATGTCTGTAACGCGTGCTTTCATATTTCGGCCACAAGTATAATAAGAAGTGGGGATGGCAGCCTTGAAAAGCTACTCATTTGGTCCGATATCGTGTTCGCCAACACGATGATCGGACCAAGTGAAAGAAGCCACCCTCTTCTAAATTCTACCAAGTGGGAGAGCTACTTCGGACCGGAATCAAAATCAAAAAGTGATTTATTCAGTTTAGGTCCTAGTAAGGCACTTATGAATGTTACATTGGTACATACAGTTGAATTTACCACCGGTTCGGAATACACTTAAACTGAGAAGACTCCGGCAAGAAACTCAGCAAGGTTTTTTTTTTTTCGATGGAGGCAGTTTGTCCATTTAAGGTTCCAGTGACCACATCCTCAGAAATGAAGGACCGACTGAAGAAGAAGAATTCCTACTCCTTGCTAATAAACATTATACTATAATAATAGGTGTATCAATAAGAGACAAAAAGATTTTGTATCTTAAATTAAAGACTTCAAAAACCCGCTTTGTGATGATCACCAACCAGCAAAAGCTGATATATTTTTAAAATTTTACTTTATCAAAAAAAATTGTTTACGTTATATCTTATTTTAAATCGAAATACACTGTTTGAAATTAAAAAATAAAACATTATTTTATTTATTGAGTAATTCAATCCTAATGATGGAAAGAAAAATACCGTTTAACAAAACTTAAGTACCTATAACTGTTTTCTTTTTGGGGCACCATCTCACTAATGCGTTTACGACTCTTCTCTATAGGAATTGGCAGAGCGCCTCAATATAACTCCTCCCCTGGATCGTATACATGCGGAGATCCTCCTGGGCATGCTGAGGATCAAGTTATCCAGCATTTCTTGCGGTAACCTGTCCTATTAGCCATTGTTGAATAGCGGCCCATCATCATGCCCAGAGGATCTCCGCATGTGTACGAGCCAGGGGCGGAGTTATATTGTATTAAATAAAAACCTTTATTAATAAATTGTTGTATAAGTTTGATTGAAAGATCTTTTTCTTTCCATCAAATTTCTGTTACAATTACATTAGGATAGGTACTTGTAACCAATTACTTACAAGATGACAAAAGCATGTTGGTGATGGGATGAGCCTTGCTGACGGGATGATGTTTGATGGCGGTTACAGGGCCAGGGTAAGCACGACACTCATCATCAACCAAAGTATGCGTACAATTCCCAGTGCTACAGCTGAATAGTCGTATAGTGCCATCCGTAAAACCCGCAGCTATATCATTTTGGTCTTCCGTATATTTACAACACATAATTTCCTTATTTGTATCTCTAAAATAATTTACATACAAAGTTTTAGTAGGTCTATGTTGAAATTCACCTACTTTAAGGTTGTAACAAGCCTTTCAATGATTAGATTGAAGTGTTTCTCTTATTATCCACATAAGTTCTGTTTTAGATACCTACCTCTATTACTTAGAGGTGCAAGTTTTGTCTTTGATAGGTAAGTTTGTACATTATTATGTAAGTTATTTTATTATGTTAGGTACACAGTTATGTAGCGGATCCAGGGTGGGCTAATGGGCTCAAGCAACCCCGATGAAGGCTACCCTCAGTTGGGTCAAGCCCCTCAGCTCCCCCAAACAGAAATTCAGGATCCGCCACTGAGAGTACATGCATGGACGTATAAGATTTTTTTATACGTCGTCGTATTAATTCATGTACACACGGCTACAGATCAAGCTATACATTTCCAGTATAGGCTGTCCTCTCATTGTACGGAAATTCTATACAATGCGAGATCAGCTTATACTGGAAATGTATAGCTTGATGTGTAGCCGTGTGTACCTACCAATAATGATATTATAGGTAAAGAGGTAAGATTTGAACTTCATAAGTGTACACATACATAACTTAATAGTGTACAGTCGCAGACTTAAAATGTTTACCACCTTGCGGTCTATAATTGTTTGCACATTTCTGTTTCATAAGGTTGACCGAAAATAAAATAACTTGATAGACGTGGATTTTATTTGACATGAAATATAATTCAAAGAACTGTTATAGGTACTAAGTATTGAGTTCTCTTGATATTGTAGTTTCCAAGTTGGAAACTACAATATCACGGCGTCACCAGACCTTGCGCCTACAGACTACCTACTACTTTTTCCAGAATTTGGATAACTTCTTGGCGGGAAAAAAATTCAATACCCGAGAGGCAGTACAAAATGCCTTTGAAGAATTTGTTGCCTCCCGTCGAGCTGATTTCTTTAAGAAGGGCATCAATAAACTGCCACTGCGTTGGCAAAGATGCATTGATTGCATGGGTGATTACTTCGATTAATACAAATAAAAAATACATGAAAAAAAATTCATAGGTAAAGACCTAATATTAAGAGCACTCAATTCGCCATACTTTTCATACAAAACCTCTGTACTTATTATGGCGTTGTTAAACATTTTTCGTTAGATGTTTTGAACAAATTAGTATCTTGTGCACTATATCTAGCCGTGTATCTAGGCGAAATAAAGATAGTGTGAAACAAATTCAGTAAAATCCTCCGAAACACGGCGTTTTTGCACAAATTTTACCTGAACTTGGGCCATATCTAATGTACCTATAAATTTTAAAAGTAAAGAAAATATTTAGATACCAGGCTTGCAAATGTATTGGAGATTCTAAATAACTAACTTTTTTTTCACAAACTTGTTAGATTTTTTCACAAGAAGTATACGCCTGGAACAAGTTTTATGATATGTGAAATCATGAATGACGACCTAGCGAAGCGGCTGCGAGTGATCAGCGGAATTTACCGCCTGATAACCGACGGCTCTGATGCTGTCTCTCTTTTTTCGCAGTCAAACATTACGTTGGATTAAAAAAGCTTTTAGACTATGCTTGCGTTGAAGTTGCGCCGGCCACAGAGGGCCGCCTTAATATATATTATAGCTACGTCTGTGATGGGCTTTAAAGTAGAAAACTCATGGTAGAGGTACAGAACTCTAGTGAACAAATGTCACAGTTTTAACGTGCCACTTGCCGTGCGTTTATATCTAACCTATCTACCACCTCTTTCACTTATAATACTTTGCCTACCATGAATTAATATAGGTACCTATACATCTGACGAAGGATAACTTACATAATTGAAAGTACGTTAACATGTCCCTGGTATACTTGATTCTGTTCAACATGAAACGTTCGACGCTCCAAATGAGGAGTGCTCGTGTGAACAGTAATAATTTCTTTTTCGGGAACGATATTTTTGATGAAAGCATTTGTAGCTGCAAAACTTTTACGTGCTGTCTTCATACTCGAAGGAGCCATAGGACCAGCTGTGATTTTCCTTTGAGGGTCCATAATGTTTTCATCTAAATCCAATAATCAGTCTATTTAGGTATTACGAAAACCATGTTATAAGTAAGTGATAGATATATATGTAATATGTATGGCTGAGATATTTTTATTCGTTTTGTCATTTGCCAAAATCATGGTATACTTGTTTGTTATACAACCAATATACAACCTTTTCTCGTCTGTCATTAAGTTTATTTTTAATCTTTTTGTCTATGTCTATAGGATATGTTTTAATAAGGTTTTGATCATTAAAATATAAATGGAAGCAGAATCGTAGATAAGTAAAAAAGTGAATAACAAAAATCCTTTTTTCTGCTATAATTGTAGGTATAATTGTAAATATATGTTTGATTTAATTCTTATATGTTTTAGTTGAGGCGTGAAGGTGTAACGAACAAACAACCAAACAAACTCACTTTCACATTTATAATATTAGTGAGGATTAGAGTTGGGCAGGGAAAGAAAAAAATTGGGAAGAAAAGAAAAATACGGGAATATTCCCGAACGACTGGAAAATACTCAAATGGCTTTTTGTATCTAATAAAAAATATTTGTTGATGCTTTTGATTGTTATTTTAACCATACTCGCTGTTGTATGTACCTACATTACCAACGCGCGGACCCACGCGGACCTTGGAGGAAGGTGTCACACTTCCCCCGGGACCCGGGACGGGCTACGTAAGCGTCGTGCGTGTGCACGCGTGCTCGTTCTGCACGAGAGCTCACCCCTCTACAGTGCAGATTACTGCAGATGACAACCATTGTGGCGTTTTGGGTACAAGCCCGGCATATCCTAGCCGCTCACTCTGGATGTGTGGATTCTCCCAACGCCCTGCGGTTCGATAAAAACGGTTACAGTATTCATTTTATAGCAACCTTTCGCTAATGAGTTAAGTCTTGTGACCTTGCCTTCACCAACTCCTCATCGCCAATAAGTCTATCATCGGTACTTGGCAGATCCATCCGAAAGTGAAATTAGTAGTCCACCCACAACCGTACGTTGTTCTTTGCTGTTGCAGAAACTGCTCCGATGCATGGTGTGAAGTACCACTTAACTCCAAAGAGGATTCCATTTTACTTTTCTAGCAATCGTTTCTGCTTTTGACTCTATATAATCTAATAGTAATGTATTTTAGATGAAGAAACAAAAGAAAGTTGATACTATTTTATAATATAATATTATAACCTATAGCCAGCCTATAGGTAAACGAAACTTGGTGGACAATCAATGTACACCGCATTAATCACAATTAAATGCTATAGGCTGATTAATAATTCACTCGTGGTGCATACATCAGCTATGCTATTCTGTAAAAGGTAAATCATCTCGAAAGTCATCTCGCAACTCACCTCGCAACCCGATTTGGCGGGTGAATTATGATTCAGAATACCAAATCCTATTGAAAAACGTCAAAATACTCACCTGTCGTAGTTCATCTCACTTCCGTCATCACTCGGTAGCGCTACTGTCGAATTCACTGATTTTAAGAATATGAAACTCTAATCTCATCGCGGATTCAGAAGTGATATTGCAAATGAACTTTACAGAATAGCACTGACACTAGCACTGACAAGCTGACACGAGTAGTCCTTGTGTCAACCAAGTCAGCTACAGATCCATGTAAAGCCAAAGATTTTCATATAGGCATCGTGGGTAAATTCTTTGTGTAAAGCATAATAGCAGGTAACATGTACGCAAATATTGTACCTAATGAACCGATAAACTTCTGTAGAAATATTTATATATTGGAATTTATAAACTGACAATATCGTAATGGTGGCGTTTAACTAATAATACGTACGGGGCGCTAATTATTGCCATTGAGCGTTTCTTCATTGGGCGACACGACACGACACCGCACGGCAACGGCAGCCGTCCACGACATCAGTGGATGCATATTTCTATGAGATTGTACTGCACGCTGTCTCACTGGGCCTGCACGGCAACGACATGTCGTGTCGTGTCGCCCCAATGAAGAAGCGCCCATTCAGGATCTTATTTAACAGAATTAGTATATTAATTGCCTATGCTAGTACAAGTATTCAGCTCCAACCAGGATCGTAGGTTACATGTGATCTAATTTATAGTAGTTTGCTGTAATTTAGCATCATATACCTAAATTCACCCATAGTGATCATGTGGGCTAGATAAGTGCTATTATAAGATTGCGTGTAATAATCGGGGGGCACGGCAGTGCCCCCGCCGAGTCGAGCGCGAAGCAAACACTGCCGTTACATCCTTTACTGGAACCATTTCGCCGCATTTTCAGGCCCCTATTTGAGAACCTCTGGATAAGACCAGAACGCAGAAATTTTCGTCATCCAGTAAGCTATAATCACATACTTAACATCCAAAATTTCAAGTCTGTAGGTCATTTAGTTCCGAAGTTAAGCGAAAGCAAAGTTTCGCATTTATGACACTCACTCACTCACTTATGATCATCAGAATAGAACTAGTACTTCCCATAAACTCAGAGAGCTGAGATAATCGAAGATCTGGAGTACCTGGTGACCCTGATTAGAAAACACAAGAGGCCAACAAAACTATTAGAGATCGACATACCGCCTTTACAAAAAATATTCAAGTTGGTGGGCCGCTTCATTTTCTACAAAAAGAAGTGAAATACCACCAAAAACATTCTGTAAAAAACTAGCCAAGTCTCGATGGAACTGCTTGTTTATCTCTAAAAAGTAATGAAATCTAGACAAAGTCGTGCCAAGTCTAAAGTTCCTTACTGCGATTTCTTTATTATTATAGTTAATATTGTGTGACTTGGCCGTTTATCAACAATTCTTTATACGTTAACATTACGTTAACATTAACATTCTTGTGTTGTATACGTTAACATTAACATTCTTTATACGTTAGTACAGATTGGTGCAATGGAGAGAATTTTTACAGAATGTTTTTGGTGGGATCTGATTATCACTATAAAAGTTCAATTATGTGCAGCAAGATCATTGTCATTGATCATCATTGTTATGTAATTGAAGTCACCGAATAATTTATTGCATTATAGCAGTTCACATGTTATTTCTTTAAATGCAAGCATTTTAAGGACGCGTTTACAAAATTGATAGGTAGCAAATCGCACTAATACATTTGCAAGGCCCACACGCACACACGTGCATGGAGAAGCTGCGTTAAAAATAGTAAATCAACCTAATTTGATACTTTAACATTATATTATATTTTTTTCATCTATTTTTGTTATCATTTCGTTTTTATTAAATTTCACGTGTATGTAATTAACTTTGCTAGTGTATGTATGTATTTCGGATGACAATACAATAATTTGGTACCATCGAGCTGATCTGATAATAGATCCGAAATGTAGGCACTGGAACTCCATGACATAATAACTTATGTTAGCCGTGATTAGGGTTGTTGGAATTGTCATGAGAAGAACTTTAATCATATATGGTGTTCAGGGTCTGATGATGGAGTAGGAGGGTAGGCAATGGAACATCATAGCGGAGCAACATATCCTAGCCGTGTTTGGGGTTGTTGGTTTTGACTACTTTTGACAATATTTAGTTTTCAAGGTCTGATGATAGAGTAGGAGGGTAGGCAGTCACTGGAACTCCTTAGTGGAATATATTTGTGATTCTAAATGTGGGTGTGAGATTGATTGAAAACATTTTATAGTAGAGTATAACATAGCACAGTACAGTATAGTATGATAAGGGTGTGAAGAGATTTCGGCAGGGTCGGCAACGCACGAGTGATTCCCCTGGACTGGAGTTGCAAGCGTCCATGGGCTACGGAAACCGCTTACCATCAGGGCCATATGCTTGTTTGACACTTTAGTGGTATCAAAAAGTATGAATTCATGACATACTATCTATCCCAAATTCCCAATCTATCACGGAAATCCAGTTGCAATCTCCAAGAACCATCATCAGGTCAGTTCAGTCTGTCTTGTTGTAAGCACTCATCACTGCTAACAAAAGGAGCCCAAACACGACATATCTATCCCAATCCATCAAGGAGTTCCAGTAGCAGTCTCCAAGAACCATCATCAGGTCCGTTCAGTATGTCTTATTATAAGCTCTCATCACTACTAACAAAAGGAGCCCAAACACGACATTTCTATCCCAACCCATCAAGGAGTTCCAGTAACAGTTTCCAAGAACCATCATTAGGTCAGTTCAGTTTTTTTTGTTCTATGCTCTCATCACTACTAAAAAAAGGAGCCCAAACACGACATATCGGGGGGCACGGCAGTGCCCCCGCCGAGTCGAGCGCGAAGCAAACACTGCCGTACCATCCTTTACTGGAACCATTTCGCCGCATTTTCAGGCCCCTATTTGAGAACCTCTGGATAAGACCCGAACCCAGAAATTTTCGTCATCCAGTAAGCTATACTCACATACTTAAAATCCAAAATTTCAAGTCTGTAGGTCATTTAGTACCGAAGTTAAGCGAAAGCAAAGTTTCACATTTATGAAACTCACTCACTCACTCACTATCTTCTATCACTTCTATCCCAATCCATCAAGGAGTTCCAGTAGCAGTCTCCAAGAACCATCATCAGGTCCGTTCAGTATGTCTTATTATAAGCTCTCATCACTACTAACAAAAGGAGCCCAAACACGACATTTCTATCCCAACCCATCAAGGAGTTCCAGTAACAGTTTCCAAGAACCATCATCAGGTCAGTTCAGTCTGTCTTATTGGAAATTATCATCACTACGAACAAAAGGAGCCCAAACACGACATCTATCCCAATCCATCAAGCAGTGCCAGTAGCAGTCTCCAAGAACCATCATCAGGTCCGTTCAGTATGTCTTATTGTAAGCTCTCATCACTACTAACAAAAGGAGCCCAAACACGACATTTCTATCCCAACCCATCAAGGAGTTCCAGTAGCAGTTTCCAAGAACCATCATCAGGTCAGTTCAGTCTGCCTTATTGTAAATTGTCATCACTACGAACAAAAGGAGCCCAAATACGATATATCTATCCCAATCCATCAAGGAGTTCCAGTAGCAGTCTCCAAGAACCATCATCAGTTCAGTACAGTCTGTCTTGTTGTAAGCTCTCATCACTACTAACAAAAGGAGCCCAAACACGACATTTCTATCCCAATCCATCAAGGAGTTCCAGTAGCATTCTCCAAGAAACATCATCAGGTCGGTTCAGTATGTCTTGTTGTAAGCTCTCATCACTTCTAACAAAAGGAGCCCAAACACGACATTTCTATCCCAACCCATCAAGGAGTTCCAGTACCAGTCTCCAAGAACCATCATTAGGTCAGTTCAGTTTTTTTTGTTCTATGCTCTCATCACTACTAAAAAAAGGAGCCCAAACACGACATATCGGGGGGCACGGCAGTGCCCCCGCCGAGTCGAGCGCGAAGCAAACACTGCCGTACCATCCTTTACTGGAACCATTTAGCCGCATTTTCAGGCCCCTATTTGAGAACCTCTGGATAAGACCCGAACCCAGAAATTCGTCATCCAGTAAGCTATACTCACATACTTAAAATCCAAAATTTCAAGTCTGTAGGTCATTTAGTACCGAAGTTAAGCGAAAGCAAAGTTTCACATTTATGAAACTCACTCACTCACTCACTCACTCACTTATGATCATCAAAATAGAACTAGTACTTCCCATAAACTCAGAGAGCTGAAATTTGGTACAGAGTTAGGGTTTAATGACCACATAAAGGGAAAACTAGGATAATCGAAGATCTGGAGTACCTGGTGACCCTGATTAGAAAACACAAGAGCCCAACCGAACTATTAGAGATATCGACATACCGCCTTTACAAAAAATATTCAACTTGGTGGGCCGCTTCATTTTCTACAAAAAGAAGTGAAATCCCATCAAAAACATTCTGTAAAAAACTAGCCAAGTCTCGATGAAATGTCTTGTTTATCTCTAAAAAGTAATGAAATCTAGACAAAGTCGTGCCAAGTCTAAGGTTCCTTACTGCGATTTCTTTATTATTATAGTTAATGTTGTGTGACTTGGCCGAGTTAGGGTTTAATGACCACATAAAGGGAAAACTAGGATAATCGAAGATCTGGAGTACCTGGTGACCCTGATTAGAAAACACAAGAGCCCAACCGAACTATTAGAGATATCGACATACCGCCTTTACAAAAAATATTCAACTTGGTGGGCCGCTTCATTTTCTACAAAAAGAAGTGAAATCCCATCAAAAACATTCTGTAAAAAACTAGCCAAGTCTCGATGAAATGTCTTGTTTATCTCTAAAAAGTAATGAAATCTAGACAAAGTCGTGCCAAGTCTAAGGTTCCTTACTGCGATTTCTTTATTATTATAGTTAATGTTGTGTGACTTGGCCGTTGAAGGCAATACAAGGGTACAAAACCAGCTGTTCCATGACACCATTGCACCAATCTGTACTTGTACCCACTAACGTATAAAGAATGTTCAACGGCCAAGTCACACAAGATTAACTATAATAATAAAGAAAACGCAGTAAGGAACCTTAGACTTGGCACGACTTTGTCTAGATTTCATTACTTTTTAGAGATAAACAAGACATTTCATCGAGACTTGGCTAGTTTTTTACAGAATGTTTTTGATGGGATCGGCTTTACTCGGGTAATTCTGTATACAAAACTGACGTAATATAAAATAAAATTTCATTTTTGCTCACAAATATCAAGTATCGACGGTAAAATTGTTTGTGTCTGCACAGCAATCTATTTTTTGTGAACGGCTGCTGGCTAGCGACATAGAGGTAGTCTCACGACGGCGCACGGGCGCTGACTGAGAGTTCATTTGAAATGTTCGTTACTTTATACATCAAAACTCAGACAGAGCAAAGGAAACAAACCCTTATTTCATAGACGTCAAGTTTGACGTGAATTAGCAAAATTTTGGATAAATGGTGAAAAATTTACAAAAATGTTTTAATTTTTTTTGAGGTTTGGTCGATATTTATGCGGATTTCCTTTTTAGGAATTAATCTTGATTATTTCTATTTTATTAGAGTATTTTTTTTACTCATTAAAATCTCCAAATTATTGAGATATTTGGATCGTAACTCGGCCTGTTTTCGTAGTTTTCACGGGCGGAGGGTACGGAAAACCAATTTTATTGTATGAAAAGTATGATAATTGAAAAACTGTTTACACCAACTACAGGCAAAGGTATATTGAAGCATTAGGTACCCGCAAAATTTGGCAAATTTCAATGGATTCATCGGTAAATGGATCGGAAAACGGCTAATTTCTCAATATTTTGTAAATACGTCCTTAACGGTACGTTCAGGGCCGTCTTTAACCTATTGGAGGCCCTGGGCATATAATGGGGCCCCTTATGATTCCGTCAATAGGTATGATTCCTAGGTAAAAAAAATATCTAATTGGTTCGTCAGTTAGATTATCAAAAAATATTTGACACGTATTTTTTGCTTCACCAAATCATCAAAAAATTAAAAAGATAATGCGGGTCAAAGTTCCGGCTCGTGACTTCACATTAAAGTAAAAAGTGTACTCTAACACGCGGAACTTCAACACACGATACCTTCGTATTTTATAGTTTAATTGGCAAAAGAAAAAATCAATGTGTAATATTTTTTGAAAATTAAAAGACGAACTAAATAGTTTTTTTTTAGTCATCTAGCCTATTCTAGATTTATCTAACTGTTTTATTTCATTACAATCACATTCAATGAATAAGTTATTACACAGAATTAGGGGGCCCCCATTCGATTTCGGGGTCCTGGGCACTTGCCCAGAGTGCCCAGTGGGAAAGAGGGGCCTGGGTACGTTTGAGGTCTTCAATTCATAATAATAATATGCTTTAACACTGACCTGTACACCTATATGTATTAGCGTTCGCAACATTACAATGATGTTTCCCTGGTGCTTAATAAATTCGATAAACAGGCGAAAGCGTAATATTCAGCTTTTGCAGTTCGAGAGTACAAATAAGTTTTCTTAAACTTAAAAACTTAGTTACCGATGTGGACCCTATGTGATAGTTTATAAGGCTAAGCTTTACATTAGATAACGACGAGTATAGACGCAATTTTTTTTCTGGTGAAGTAACTTACTATTATAAACATATTTACCAAAGGATTTCGTTAGGAAATGAAAAATAATATTTTTTATTAATTTTCGCTTTTCGTCCAATTCTTAACTTCTTAAGGTATATCTTATTCATTTCTTCTTTGATGCTGAATCGAATGAAATACGTGTAAAATGGCGCAGCGCGAGTGTAGTGTACCTACTGTTGTTGTGTTTTCTTTTGATAAATACTGTTACAAAACAGAATCTGCCAACCCCGACTCCGTGTCTGTCTCACCCCTAGAGTGTTTTTTATAAAGTCGGAGCCGAAGCTGCGAAGGCGGGTATGTATGTCTGTAGTTTGTTACGCAATGGCGAAGAGACTGCTTTTCCGCCGCCGGAGCCGTTGATATCCGTAAGTCGCTAAAATACGCCAATACATTGCAACAGAAACTTAGACTTTATACAAGAAGTTCGAATGAGTTTTTATTTTTCATATTTTTCCTATACTTTTCCTAGTTTTCGCGATTTCAAATATACAATAGAGTAATAGCTCAGAGTATATAAATACTACGTACAACAGAGAGACAGCGCCCATACTTCAAAAGTTACCACCATAACTCGCGCAAGTACAGCGCCGGTGGCGAGATTGGGGTACTAATTCCTATTCTGGGTTTCTAAGTGACTACAGCACTGTTTGTTTTTCAGTAAATGACAACAGATGACACTGTTGAAAGAATTTAATTTTAAAGAACAATGGGCAAATTTGTATTTTTTTTTGTTTTTGTGTAAGAGAGGTAGAGCGTAGCATTTACTCCCACAAAGGCTTTTTCCAAACTACTCCATACATTTGTTTAAAAAAGATAAGAATTCCATACATTAAGTCCTAAACTAATCCAAAGAATTATTATTATGTTATTCAATTCTAAAAATACTGATTTTAAGTTGCATCTTACTCCACGGGTAATTGAGACAATTCCCAAAATACTCTAGCTATTGTTCATCAACAATTCGTAAACTCCTCCATCGAAATTATCGAATTATTACTAAATATTAAGTTGCATTATACCACATAAGATGTTATGAAGAAGTCACAGTATTTATAAGCATAATAACAAAATCATGCTTATTGAACTTTCCTTTATATTGTACTAGCTTCCGTCCCGTGGTTTCACCCACCTTCCCGACGGATATATTATTTTCCCGGGATAAAAAGTATTCTATGTATATGTTAATCCAGAATACGTTCTATCTGTATACCAAATTTCATCCAAATCCGTTCAGATGAATGAATCTAAGCTTGTTTTAAAAAGAGTAATTACAGATTTTATTTCCGGCTCTTCTCAGCAAATGCAACCTTCCGAACCGGTAGTATTAGAGTCAGACTTTCCATAATTGCCTGTGAAGGTCTATTTGAATAAATGATTTTAAATTTTGAGATTTTGACGCATGATTGACATCCAAACCCACAAAATTTCGCGTTTATAATATTTGTGAGATGAGATTAGAGTGACTAGATTTACTCGCTTTTCCCGAACTCTGTCTCTGTTCTGTAGTCACTCAAAAATATTTTTTATTCAAATATAATACTAGGATAACATAAGCTTGAAAGAGTTCTTTCTAATACCTCCAACAAAATTGGTAAAAAATCCTGGTCCCATTTTTTCCCCAAGTTTAAAATATATACAGGTCGTTGTTTTGGTCAGCGACGAGCGACGCAGGGTCGATAATACAATAGATACTGGTGCTAAAAAAAATATAAAAAAAATACTTTATTTTTTTTAATCATAAAAATAAAAAAATAAAAATTTTGAAAATCATGTAATAAGCTAAAGTGTAGACATAATACTCAACGGGAGTGCGAGGGAGTAAAGGGGTGGGGCGATGGCGGCTTGTGCCTACCTCTAGTCAGTGCACGTGCCTAGTAACCATACTTTGCGGTAATTTTATTTAAAATTGAATAAGGTATTTCTCAACATATTTACAGTATTTAATGGAATTAAGTCCATTTTTGGGGAATATATATTTCGTACTACCGCTCCTGGGTCGCTTGTCGCCGACCAAAACAACACCCTGTATACAGGATATCCGGACGGGCGTCAAGCGCCACTCGTGACATCTACACTAATAGTGTTATTTTTTTTTAGTGTAGAGGATTTCGATAATTTTGCTAGCAGTGGAAAAAATAGGCGACCAAGCGATTGAAAAAAAAAAATATTTAAAAAATGTAACCTTGCTGAGTTTCTTGCCTGTTCTTCTCAGTTTTTTTTTTTTTTTTTTTTTACTGTTTATAGGCCTGTGTTTGACCGCAATCTCACCATGGTAAGTGATGATGCGGCCGAAGGTGGTAAGCACACAAAGCCTAGAAGGAACTGGCTCTCAAGTGCAGCTATCGGAACACACCGAAAGGTGCTTGGCGACCGATTTTCAACTTGAGGGTGGTAGCCAGCCAGGCGGGTACTACAAAGTACCCTACCACCGTGCTATGGTTTCCTCACGATGTTTTCCTTCACCGAAAGCTCAAGCTCATTGTAGGATTCGAACCCGGGACCTTCATCTCGGTATCCGACGTCACTACCACTGAGCTATCATCGCCTTAGTTGAAGGCCGACTTACGAACTGGTGGTAACTTCAGTAGCTTTGACCTTCATATAGGGCACTTATGAAGGTCAAAGCTAGGGCCTAAATTGAATAAATGGCTTTGACTTTGACTTTGACACACACTCATTTATTTTCTTTCTGATATATTACAATAGTTTTTATAAACAAAAAAATACAATAGAAAATACCATAAATTAATGTAACAAAGTAGTTTTCTGACAGTTAGTGTAGATGTTAATAGAGATAATCTACAAAAATACAAATCTTTTTTGTATTTTTGTTTGTAATGAATAAACTCAAAAACGAATGGAACGATCTAAAAAAAACTTTCACCAGTCGAATCATACGCCTAGTTAAGGGCGCCAGGGTATTGCTTGCACCCGGGCGCTATATAGGCTAGAGCCGGCCCTGATTAGGGAACGATTAAAAATAGGTCAAGATAGCAATTTCTAAATCTACTATAAGTTTTAAAAATCACTTTAATACCGAGCGAGCGAAGCTTTCGTATGTATGTGTCGCATTTCTCAACCGATTCTCCAGAAATTTTGTGAGCAGGTTCAGTGACTAACGAATGGCTTTAATCCTTTTGTCCATATAAAAGGCTTATTATTTAAGTTATTCTTATTTGATATTTCGTTGAATAAATGAAACCACGATAACTTTTCCATCACTAGATACAGATTTAACCCCATAAAAACAAATGAAATACAATTGGGACGAAACTGCCCATTGTACTTTAAAAAAAAACATAGTAGATTTCAAAATATTTAGACTATATTTATTTACCGTTGAAGTCTCTGCTTATTAGAAACAGGTTATTATTAGATTTATTTTATTATTATTTGATTGTTTTGGTTTTAGACGATGAAATGAAATAAAAATAATCGACGCTTAGGCCATCTATGTAAGGTCGAAAGATTTAAATAAAATTACATAAATTGCAAATATTAAAAATACGAGTTTTAAACATTAATTAAATTAAATTATGTAAAAAAATATCATCAAATTCTATTTCCTTGCAATAAAGCTCAATAAAGTTTTTGGAGTTGTCACTTAATGTAAAGCTTTACCGCTTATAATGCCAATTTGTGCTTTACTTGGGTAGGAGGTACATGTCTTTTCATGATGGGATTGTGTCACAGAGCACAGTATACAGTCACGTAGGTCGTGATTTGATTCTATGCTCTGTGGATTGTGGTCAAGGCAGGCAAGCCTCTCGAAATTAAAAACATAAATATATTAAAATGTTTTTTACTAAAATTGTACCTAAACATAGGTTCGCACATTATTCGTAGGTACGCACCTTATTAATGTGATTATTGCAGTATGTAAAGGTACTTTAGATGAGATTTATGGTTACGATAATAGGATTACAAGAAATGGACTTCCGCTTTTTAAAGCAATTATGTAGGTAGGTAGGTACGTAGGTAGTTGACATATAAAATAACTTTCTATATATGATTTCATATTTTATTTCTTATTAATCACAACAAAACATTTTGTAGGAGGTTATTTTGCTTGTCAGATGAAAAGTTTAATAAAACGATGATTTCTACAACACTCAAAATATTTCCAGAGTCCCGAAATCTAAGAATCCGGATATAGTCAAACCGTGATGGATACTAGGTAGGAATGATAAACCGGAATTCATTTAAACGAAGACACGTGATGATAAAGGATTATTTATTCTTTAATAACAACCAACCTGATTTTTAAAGGAATATGAACTGTATCGATTCACGAGACGTAAACTAATTTACGAAGTAATGATTAAAACTTTTAATAGGTAGGTACAGCTATACATTACCTAAACAAACCCATAAAGCGACAACATAAATTAAACTAAGTATCTCTTAGTTTCGGACTTCTCCATACTGACCCATTTTAATGGCTGCTAAACATCTCATTATCTATTTTTGACATATGATTTTTCAATTCGTGCTTATATACCTATAAGTATATAGGTACTACAATACTTACAGGTTGATTATCAAGTGGTTATAAATGGATGGCCAAGTCCTAAAGTAACGGGAATAGCGAGTCAAGAGTTTCGAGGCCGATTTTGATAAAAAATAAAACTGTATAGGTACGTACATACCCCCTCTTTTCTACTGAGATTTTCTATAGTGGCCACCTTCACCAACCTCTCGGTCATAAAAGGCGGCACACTATACCAGGCAACCCCTTACGAGGCGTCTGGGACCATCTGCGGTAGGTCACGCCGCCAGAGTACTCGCCCCTGGTACTCAAGAGAAAATGTGAGTCGCACCGTGATCACTCACTACCATTTGTCCAGAATGGTACCGGAGCTGTCAAAGTCGCTCACCACACGCACCCCAGCACGCCAGCACTAGCATGAGCACTAACGTAATACGCAGCGCAAACACCGGCACTAGCGCACCTTGTTGGTGCTAGCGGATTCAATCCCCGCTAGGGACGCCAGAGAAGCTGGCTCCCATTTCTCCAGAATGGTCCCGGAGCTGTCATGCACGCTCACCTCCCGAATACGAATCCACGCATCTACCCAATGCCTACAGCTGGGTTGCCGGAAAACTAATCCAACGGGTAGTCCTCTACTTTCTATCCAGGAAAGTGCCGGAGATGCAGTTCACTCACAGGAGCTCACTTGCTTGAGGGTTACTCACAAACCCCGCGTCTGACCACCAGGTGGCCCTTTGCCTTAGGCCGGTAACTTCAGACACTTGTTGCGCACGAGGAATGACGCACCACCAACACATAGTCGAGCAGACAACATGCCACTCCTCTGCAACCACCACATAGACCATCGCGAGTCCAATCCCAATGTCAGGTTCCACCTTTGCGCTTGCAATGGTGGAGGGCCATCCTGACCCCGCGTACCCTTATCCAAACAGCCGGACCCGTAGTTCCAGCTGCGAACCCCATCTGTTCGGGTCGTACAGTAGTACCCTATTAATATGGCTTACCGATGTACCTGCGCAGAAGATACATTTTCAAAGCGCGGGAAACGCTATTGTTGGGCAGCTGCCGCCATGTTAGCGCGCGCCTTGCGGAGGGGCGTGACTTGCGAGTGAGACGGAACTAACAGCTGCAGTGCATTATGTGCCTTATCCCTTATCCTTATCGTAGCCGTAGCCTTTAACTTTACCTAATTTCCATACATCTATAAGTTATTTTAATGGAAATCCAGGTAAGTATACAGTTTTATTTTTTATCTAAATTGTCCTCGTGATTACTTTGAGCATTTTTCGATATTTAATTATTGGTAATAGCGAAAAATGGATTTTCCCATCTATGTCCATTTGGATAATTCACCTGAATTATGTATGACAGATTACAAGTAAGGTAGGTCAGCTAGTCAGCTTGTTTTTTTTATTTAGGTATCATTTATTTGGAATACCTATTGTTACTTGGTACTCATGTGAACATTGTTTTAATTTTGAATTATTTACAGTCTTGGTATTTGTACGTCCATCCTTTAACTATATTTAGTAATATACAGTGGTTTTGGATCAATCAATACCCTACTTTACAGCTAAAATTTATCTACCCATTCAGTAAACAATCCCACACTGCTTAGTAACAAAAATATTCTATAATTTGTTGTCAAAAATAGACATCTGTATGCCATGTTCATACTCACATCCACCTGAGGAAACATACACAATAAATTTGTAATAATCAACATTCTCTGATAAACAATGATAACAATCAATAGATTTCTATTTTTAACTATACAATGTATGAACTTTCAACAATCTGTTGCTATAAAACATATTTATCTATTTTATGTTTAAAAGCATAGTTTACCTAATTCTATTACACTTGTGGTATTCAAGAGGCATACATACAATACTTGGCTTTAGTTGGTGTGGTAAAAAAAAGTATCTAAATATCAAAGGCTCATACGAACAAACATTTTATTTTATACTGTTCAGTCACATTGCAGCTATACCAGGGGCCCAAGTGATATTACAATTGTTTTCCAATGAACTTTCAGTGGTGTCATTATGGCGCCATTATGACGCTATTATGACGCTTTTGTGTTAGTAGAATACCAAAACTGTAAATGTCACAATTATGACACCACTGAAAGTTCATTGGAACTCGATTGAAATTGCAGACTTGGGCCCCAGGTAGGTACCTACTATAATTTATGTACCGATTGTGATAATGATAAATCGTAAACATAAGTCGTAAAAACTATTAAAGGCGACGTCATTTCATGCCTCGTTTGTTTCTGGGCTGGCTTTATCCAGCAACTTTGTCAGAATAGTTCTAAAATTACTCCCAAAAATTACGACAACAAAGCTTTAAATTAATGTGAATATGACAGGTATGTGAAGCAAATAAGCAGGTTACACATTTGAGAAGAAGCGTCGGAAAACCCCCTTATTACAAAAGATGATTTAAAGCAAGTTTAGTAAAACCAGTCTCTCGGTCACTTTCTAACTTCATATAACGAAAATCGACGTGGCTATTTTAAAACCTGGGTTTGCTTTAGACCACGTTTCGTGATAAGGAAGATGCGTAAAAAATAGGGGACAAATATAATGAACAACAAAAAGAATTTTGTGACAATAACCTTTATTACCTAAAATTGTTCTATGAAACCAATTTTAGTAAATAATCACCAAATTTTAATGAGGAAATTGTTGCGCTATTTCTAACTAAATTACACAGTTTGATTGCATAAAATGTTGCTATACTACCAAATATGGTACATATGTTATTCCACCCAGAACCGACTCGCACTCCAAATACAGTTGGTTAGGTAAGGTTAGAACTGTGACAATACAATACCGTGCGCAAGCCGAGCGAGAGCTAGATCAAAGTTTGTGTTTTGTGTAAATTTTTGGTGGCCATTAGGTAACAATTTTTGGATTAAACAATCATAATTTGGAATTGGTTGCTTTAAGTAGGATCGCAAGTTGTACAATTTTTGGTTCTAATTTCACGCTAAAATGGGTATTTAATTTTGGTGATCATTTACTATTTTTGGCAATTTAAAGAGAATTTATCTGGTGGTTCGAAGCCAAAAAAATAGGGTTTGAATAAAATAGTAATTTAAGCGAAATTTGATAATCTATGAAATAAATTGAGTTAATTTAAAATATTTTTTGGACCCCGGATTAAAAATTTGATAACTTAGGCAAAAGAAAATGAGAACAGAAATAGTCTAAAACCTTTTACCAGTTTTTTAGTAATGTGGGGTTTAAACAGGGTTATCGATAATATGTCGGCAATCCATGCAACCAAATTAACCCTTATGACCCCTATGTAGTAAATGCAACCATTTTCGAGTACTTTGTAAATATTATATTATATTTTTTTTTTGAAGAATACAGCGGTATACAACTATGAAAATTTATAAAACAAAAGAAATGGATTTTTTGCTGGTTAACATTACAATACATAATATTCAAAAATTGAATGACAATCTTTAATCGATCAATATTTAATGATTATCTTTAATTGTTTTCGAATTAAGCTATAAATCGTTAAAATTTTCATAATTTTGAGCAGGTTTTTTGACTATATAATGGTCGATATCTGCAAAGAAAACACAACCACGTGCAACAAGGGGCATTATGGCCCCAATTTTATTTTTCTTTAATTTTCTTTTTATTCTGTAAGTATATTATTATTATTATCATCATTATTTCTAGTATTTTATTTTATTTATTAGATCATTTGCAAACAAATTACACTTTATGAATCATTAGTCTCTTCTACATCCCCTTAATAGATTGCCGACGTATCACCAATAACCATCGAAATATAAAAGTCAAGAAATGTAACTCGAGCTCAAAAATGGTTCCACGCAAACTAAACCGGGGTGGGCGTTGCCGAAAAACAGAGCCGCACCGCGCTGATAGTTCGCCGGTATCATTGAGTCGATGCGTTCGTGTCGCGAGGGACTTAGAACTGTGATTATTATTGTATTTTGCATTGTTTACATTCTGCAAATATGCCGTCATGTGTTGTTAAGTGGTGTAGAAGCCATACAGATATGAAGAATGCTGGAATCACTTTTCCTAAGTGAGTAAATAAACATTTTGAAATCCTATACTTGTGACTCTGGAAAGTGTTATGCAACATGAATATTTATTTAACACGTTTTGATATTTCACTTAAACTGTGATGCACTAGTACCTATAATTATAAAGAGGATAGAACCTTTGTGGCATAGCGTGCCAGCCGCCATTTTAGTTTTTTTTTTCAATATTGCGGCGCACGGTGTAACTGATGTATATGAATAGAGGACACTTATACAAACAAAAATGTTAACCAATATGGTGTCTGCCTAAAGTGTCACGTTTCCGAGATATTTGGAGGTAAAAAATAAGGTTATAATAATATTGTTTTAAGAGCTTGTGGTTCGCCCTCTGATCTGACCTTAACGCGACCCATCACTCTATAATTCGTATGTAAAAACCATACACTGATTAAAATACTTATTAATTTTAGATCCTTACAATAAAATACTACAACACATAAAGAAACATTTAAATCCAAAAAGCACATCACAAACTTTTAAATAAATATAATGGAACGGTATAGTTAAATTACAACGAATTAATCCAACTTATTTGCATAGTGCAAATATACGATAATTTATAACTTATCCTCTTATAATCAATGCATAACAACGTCTACGCACCTCGCATTGCAGCGGGCGTGCGAACCAATGAGTATTATCTGTCCCGCCGAGAACCAATCATCGCGCTTGCCGGAATACAACGCGTTAGGCAAGCGCAGCAATCGCAGGTAATTGGCTTATTTGCATGTGTGTTCTTTCGTTCGAATACTAGAGATATTTTGTCAATGTAGTGAAGTGTGGAGCCGGATTTCGCGTTGTTTTTGTTCACAATTATGCTTCCTGACTTTTATATTTCGATGCCAATAACCCTATATAATATTATTAACAGGTAATGGTAGTCTCAAATTTGGAAGGCATTTAAAAAAACCTCTTTTAATATTAATTTTATAAATGTATGAATCAAGGTAATTTAATGGACCACGTTAATTTATAGCGTTGTCGCACTGCATGCATGTCGGACCCGTACCTTCTACAAGCAAGTTCCATATTTCACCTTAAATTTAAACCCTAACATGCACGGCACTGATTCAGTCTTAATTATTGAATTAAAGCACCTCAAATCAAACTAGAGGTGACAGGTATCTTCATCACTCCGTGCATGAGATTCCATTGTATAAGGTCAGGTGGGGTAAGTGAAACGAAGAGGTAAGTGAAACACCCTACACGCAGGGTGCGTGTAGGGTGTTTCTCAAGACGAAGACAGGCTTTATCCTCGAGGTGAAGTCTTCCAAACTTATCTGACCCGATGGTCAAAAGAGGAACTAACGACGCCATTTCGAAATGTCTATCGCCATTGGTCAAAGAGAATATAAACAATACGTTCATTGGTTCTTTAATCCACCAAATGCGATAACAGCGACTCTCTCACCGGGTCAAAGCTTGTGGCACTATACTTTCCATACCCTCTACGAGACAATCGAACAGTCTTTTGTTTTACATTCTTTACAATCTGAACATTCAATTTAATTTAATTTGTGTTCTACTCGTGGTGGCCAGTTCGATATTGGAACAATTTATATTTTTATTCGTCAACGGCAACTAAACCCTATGAAGTGAAAACTCTTTGGTCGAGCTGTACTTTAATAGAAAAATATAATAATGGTAAAAGTTTTCATATGAATTATTAAGTTGGCGTTCTATATTCATATTTGATTCAGATCGCGCGCGTCTATCGCTAGTGTGATTATTATCGTACTTACAGAAGTCTACCAAGTCTATTTCGCATATTTCACTTAAAGAAGTATAAACAGGTAGTAAGCCTAGGTACTTATAATAACAACAGTTAGGTAATATAATCTTAATTATTTAGAAATGTCCAAATGTCTTTTTCTATTTCCTATTTTAAAATATTTGTTTTACTCGTTACACATTTAAACTGATTTAAAAATGTTAAATAATATGTAAAATAGTTAAAACTACCTAATGTCCTATTTTTTATACTATGCATTTCAAGTATTGAAACTCCTCTTTTTATTTTATTACACACAAACATTGATAAATGAATTGAAAATGGAACCTAAAAATATTGTTTACCTCTTTGGACATTTCTAAAGAAATTAAGATTATATTAACTAACTGTTGGTACTTAGTATTACAAGTACCTAGGCTTACTTATACATGCAATATGAAATTTAAAACATGGCTTGGGCTGATAATAACAAAAAAAACGTGATGAATGGCTTTATCAATAGTATTCAGAGCAATGACGCGTATATCGATACAATCGATAGCAGTATCGATATTGTGACTAGTTTTCGAGTTCAACTATCGATAGTCAAACTATCGATAGTTTGACAACACTAATATGAGCTACCGAAGTTTTGTGGAACCGCCCTGTGCAACCCGAACTGAGCCATCTTGACCTGGGGAAAGGTGTGACCCCCCCCCCCCCCCCTCCTATTTCCGCCCCAGGTCAAGTTGGCTCAGTTCGGATTGCACAGAGCGGTTTCATAACACTTGGGGGAGTTCAAATACCGCGAGCCAGCCTGCGCTTGGATACTCCAATTACGCGTCATTGCTTAAACTATAGGGGGCTAGTTATCTACTAGCGAAAGTGGCGCCACTCGTAAAACACATTCTGTCAAAAATCATAAAACATAATTTTTACATGTGTGTTCCGTTGTTGATTTATATACCTACCCATTCGACATTGATTTCACGTTAGAATTAGTATTTGGCAAAAAACATGGCGGATATCCAAATCGCGCCAAATGTTAATGCGACATCAATGTCATAAACGCGAAAGTTGGGCCAGTCTAGGGTTGCTAGGTGTCCGGCTTTAGCCAGATATTTTTGGCTTTTTAAGTCGTGCCCGGCCTGTCCGGCTTTTGTCAGGCTTTTTGTCTGGCTGCCCGACCTAATAGTTATGATACTCAATCGGAATAACTGTTAATTGATTAATAAGTGTTAGGTAATTACGTGATGGAGTAAACCCCTGGTGTTGCAAGTGTCCATAGGCTACGGTAACCGCTTACCATCAGGCGGGCCGTATGCTTGTTGAACCTTAGTGTTATAAAAAAAAATGTAATTAAGTTTGTAATTGACGGCATTCATTGCTATGCGGACGTCAGTACAGGGGACGCCCATTACACGCGCCGTGCAAATATCCCTCGTTCCGTGGTGGAGGAAAGCCGCGAACGGCTTTTGTCTGAAATCGAGAGTACATCAAATAGTGTCTCCGATTGGGGTCGGCTAAACCTAGTCCATTTCAACCCCACTAAGAATCAAGCCTGTGCGTTCAACGCTAAGAAAACCCCATTTGCTGTGATTCCACAATTCCAGAACACGTCCTTGAACATCAGTAAAAGCATCGGGATCCTTGGCGTAGACATTTGTAACGTCTTTTTGTGCTAAAGTCACTTAGAAAAAAAAAGTTAAACTGGCATCGAAAAAGCTCGGAGTGCTCAACAAAGCGAAGCAGTACTTCACATTTGGGCAAAGGCTGCAACTTTATAAGTCGCAAGTCCGGCCTCATACGGAGTACTGCTATCATCTGTGGGCGAGGGCACTTGGATACCAGCTTGGGCATTTCGACTCGGTTCAGCTACGTGCCATTAGGATTGTCGACGATCCCGAGCTCACAAGCGGTTTAGAGCCCCTCAGTCTGAGGAGACTGCCTCCTTATGTGTGTTCTACCGCTTGTACAACGGAGAGTATTCTAAAGAATTGTTCGACATGATGCCCACGGCTAGCTTCCACCATCGCAACTCTCGCCATCGACGGGGAGTCTATCCTCAGACATTGAAACCAGAATTGTTTCGAACTGTGCGGGCTCAAAGGAGTTGTCTTCCGCGGACTGTGGGATGTGGAATGAGCTCCCCGCCGTGGTTTTCCCAATGGAGTACAGCATGGGGTTCTTCAAAAAGGGTGTGAAGAGATTTCTGCAGGGTCGGCAACGCGCGAGTGATACCCCCAAGGGTCCATAGGCTACGGTAACCGCATACCATCATACGGGCCGTATGCTTGTTTGCCAACTTAGTAGTATAAAAAGAAAAGTCCGGCATTTAGAGCATAATGTCCGGCTTTAAAAATGGTATCTTCGGCCAAATTACGCGCCGAGTCCGGCTTTTGTGTTTTACAGCCTGGCAACCCTAGGCCCGTCTATACTTTTGCAATTAGTTATACCTAGGCAGGGTCGGCTCTACCATCGGACGAACGGAGTTGGAAAGAGTGCCGGGTTCAGGTGCAAAACAGGGAAAGAGGGCCATCATTATGGATTTTCTTCGCGTTTTCCAATCAAATCCTGATTTTTTAATGAATTTTATTATTAGGGGCAAGGGGCACCATATTAATATCTCATTTTAACCTTATACTTCAATAAGTTCAACAAGCATCAGCCTATTTGAATTAAAATTAAACAAAATATGTTGAAATACTCATCACGATTCTTATAGGTGATTGAGTTGATCCAGTTAGAACCGAGATCTACACCCAATGGAGTAGTACAAGTGCCCCAGCCATGGTGGGGTTCCATCAGGTGTCGGTCAGGCAGAATACAGTCACGCATGGCTAATATTAACATGGGAACTATTTCTTGTATTTCTTGTTTGTACCACTTGTACAGTTGCAAATTTCAAGTTAAAATTATCAAAAAATAATATCAGCCAGTTATTTGAATCATTTTACAAAAATGAAGAATCATACTATATATGATATAGACTTTACTATATCATATATAGTATGATTCTTCATTTTTGTAAAACAATGAGAATAAAAATATACCTTACCAGCCAAGCCTTTAAGTATGATACATTGATAATTAATATGAAACTCACTTTACATACAGTCCTAAATGTCACCACTTATTTAAAATCTGTTGATTTTACAATCAGATGCAATAAAAGCATTCTTATTATCACTGAAGTTATTAGCTTAGCTTAAAATCGGAATAATTTTATATTGTATTAATAATTAGTTGGTTAAAGGCCATTTTAAGTAAAATATTTTGACTTGACAAACAAAAAGCACAACAACAATTATTTCATATTAATAAACATATTACATAATAAATCTACCACTTGCAATGTACATTTGTTTGATCCATGATACTGTACTCTACATTTATATTGATATATACATAATAAGTTTCAATAAAATCAACAAAACACAAGCAATTCCATAATAAATAAATAACATCAGTAGCAAACTATGTTTTTAAACCACACTCTACCAACAAAACAACCCATTTGTATTGTAGATAAAAAGAAGAATTATCTACCTAATTGTTGCTACAATCACAGAGATTATTGTGAGCTTAATGAATCAGATATACATTCAAACAGAGTGGCCTTGGGATTGGTGTCGCTGTCCCCACTGACTAGAAGGTCCCTGTGCAGAGTTACCTTGTTGCATCCAAGAGAGGAAGTTGGGTGGAGCAGGAGGTGCTGATGATGCCGGACCCGCAAAGGCGCCTGGCTCTGAGCCTCCAGATGGTATGTTGTTGATGAGACCCCACCCCGCCTGATTCAATGCCGCAGCCACTAGGGCCTGATTGACAGGCAGTCCGCCCATGCCCAGTGGCATACTGCCACCTTGTGCCTGTCCACCTCCCCCAGCCACGGCCGTTTGGCCATGTTGACCAGACATACTCAAAGCTTGCATGTTATTAACCATATCCATATTACGGCTGCTCCATGAATTGTTATTAGATGCACTGTGATGATGCCCCTCTTCATAGCTTCTACTTGGTAAATTGCGTTGATTGGAGCCACCCTTATTTTGTTTAGGAGATGCATTTGATACATTCACTGAGACACCTTTAATTATATGATCTTGTCCACAGAGACTTTGTGCTACTTCTGGGTCCAAAAATGTTATGAAACTAAAAGCTCTGAATGGTTTTGGGATAAACACATCTGTAACTTCACCAAACTGAGAGAAGTATTCTCTCAAGTCATTTGCTGTTAATTCCTCCGTGCAACGACCAACAAACACTTTACAAGGCATTGATGCAACTGAACCTTCTTTAGAATTTGGTATCCGCACATCGCACCATCTCCCATCAATCATATGTCTCTGGGCGAGCACTCTCATCTGAGATGTATATGAAGCAAAACGAATGAATGCAAATCCTTTGGACATTCCTGTCTTTGGATCTCTTTTTAATTGGGCCATCAATACTTCTCCAAATTTCTCAAAATAATCTCGCACAGTTTGCTCTGTAGCTTTCCAAGGCAAACCCAGAACAATTAAATCCGAGCATAGATTGTCGTTTTTCTTATTTTTAGTTGAAGAGGCCTCGGAAATCTCACCTGTTTTATGTTTGTTTTCTTTAGGAAAGCTGCATATGTACAATTGATTACCCCATCCTTCAGGGGGTGGGAACAACCTGCCATCTCTTAATCTGATACCCCTGATGTTTTTCGTTTCAGGGTGTCGATATTTAAGCCCACAACAGCCAGGAAACTGCGCAGATGCTGTTGTTAACATCAACGTTCCATCTTCTTCGATTGGTAGTTCTATGGGTTCTTCATTTTCATCTTCGGCCACGGTCAAGTACTCGAAGGACATTATATCTTTATCATGAACAATAATAATAAAATTTGTAAAAATAAACACGGATACTATACTTAACGCTACTAATGTACAAGTTTTACTTTATCTAAATAAATAAAATTTAAAAACGTCACCTACGGGTTAGGAACCCATTGCAAAGTTGAAATTGAAAACACAGTACAACTAAACAATGTTGATCTATTTGTGTAAGAAAATTGTAAAGATACCATAGATTTTGTGACATAAAAGTATCAAGAAGTGTATATGCATATTATAGTAATAGACAACTTTCTAAAGTTGACATCATACGTCATCGCACCTTTTGTATGCTATAGACAAGGCTGAAGACCAGTGCTGCCAGACCGATCGAATTAATTTATTACATACACATTTTATTGAACAAACGCGAAGTGGGACTTTTTGGCGGGAACTTGCAGAGTGACGTTGCGTTTTCATTGATATTTTCATAAATTCGTGTATTTTGAGTTTTATTTCATATTATCGGTGGTATTTTATCCAATAAAGATCAATCCGTGTGCACCAGTGAAGTGTAATGAAATGAATTATGTGTATCGTGGCTTTTCAAGGTGTCTCAAGAAGTCCGTAAAAAGTTTTAGTACACACGGCTACAGATCAAGCTATACATTTCCAATATAAGCTGACCTCTCATTGCAGGGAAATCCTATACAATGCGAGATCAGCTTATACTGGAAATGTATAGCTTGATGTGTTGCCGTGTGTACAATGACCACCGTTGTACTAAAATATGACTATTATGGATGGTGACTGACTGAGGACTATGTGAAAGTGATTTATTGTGACTAGAAACTATAATATAACTGGAAAATGGCAACCCGTGTGACGCCAACATCTTAGAAAAAAAGGGAAAAAAGGAGAATATAAAAAAAATACCCTTATTGGTTTCTTTAGAATACTATATTATGTAGGAATTCTTTTAAAAAAAAATCTCTTCTTAGAAGAATATAAGAAGATGGAAAAATTAATAAGGAGAAATTACCAAAATCATGGAATCTCCTGGAAGAGAAGAAGAGTTTGCAGCACTGGTTGCCAGTTCCCAATGTATTATATTCAAGAATCTTATTATATTTTTTTCTTCAATGGCGTGACACGGCTTGTGTATTTTGCCAATTTCCAGTTATATTATACGTAAGTTCTAGTCACAATAAATCACTTTCACATAGTCCTCAGCATAGATTTAGAATTTTCCTATTTAACCGTTAGTAGAAAATCCATCCATAAAAGTCATGTTTTAGCACAGACATAATATAATAAGCAGACTAAGCACTCGCTCGTAAAGTTACATTTATTTCACCGTTTTTAGTATCTTAATGCAGCTTAATGCTTTCTAACATACCAAAAGACTTTTCTTACTCAATAAACCGATGATAGCAATCAGAACCTAGCTTGTTTCTTACTTTTTGTTTATTTTATTTATCCTTAGAGGGGTTAAAGGGGTTGGCAGATTTTAGTAATTCCTATCATTTCGCCATTTTGATTTATTTCAAAATGGCGTCCACGGAAGACTATATAAAAATCGATAGCTGAAATCAATACAATCAAGAAATATTCTGTGACAAAACCTCGTGTCATGTTTCGAAGATACAAGCAACTAAAATATTACTATTAAAAAAGATAAAAATATAATATGTTTAATGCAAAATAAATTACTACACCCAAAATCTATACCCAATAAATTATAGTTAAAAAAACTAAAATACACGCTTCAACTCACATTTGAAATAATTAAAAAATTTTGTTCACTGACAATAGTTTGTCAGAGTTTACGCAGCAAGCCGCGGGGTAGAGTTCACGTTAACATATACCTAGTCCATCGTAGGCTAGAAAAAATCATTAGAATCGGTTTAGTTCTAGAGATTTCTCGAACCAACAGGCAACAAACAATCTAGCATTGTGTTTTATACTAGCTATCTTCTGCGGTTTCACCTGCGTTAAAGTAGCCTATAACACTTGGGGATAATGTATCTATGCTACCTAGTAGTGAAATATTTTTTTGAATCCGACTGGTTATTCCAGAGATAAGCGCGTTTAAACAAACAAACAAAAAGACTCTTCAGCTTTCGTATATCGGTATTGATTATAAACCATTTATGTAGGTATACAAATAACATTGAAAAAATTCTAGAATCATTAATTGTATCGGTTCTTAACAACCCCATCACTAGTTTTTTTGAGCTAGTGTAACAAAATATTCAATAGTACTACGTACAGAAAACCCTCTTCGAAAACGACATTTAAATAAAAAGCGACTCTTGGAACGACACAATAAAGCACAATCCAGCTCGCGTAGCGCTGCGTGCCTAAAATTATATTCACCTACAACTTCCCTCTCTTTCTATCGTATAACTCTATCCGTAAGACGCGACACGTGTTACTGTAGGGTTGTCTAATGACGTATTCCACCAAAAACATTTTCATGTAAAATGTTGCCGCCAAGACATATGGCTCGTACTGTCAAAAAGTTATCAGATCTCATGTAGAGCCAAGCTTATAACTACATGCACTTACTCTATAAGCCCTAACTTCACAACCTCTACACACCGTAGTTAAAATTTGTGGCTTGGCCGTTTCGCTACCGTCACATGGGAGTAAGGTGAAAAATGTATTCACTGTTCATTGCTTTTTTGTTATTCAATAGTTCTTATAGTATTGAAACGGCCAAGCCACAAATTTTGACTACGGTTTGTAGAGGTTGTGAAGTGTATTCTTCTTTCGTGAATAATGACATTTAAAATATCCTAGCTACCTAACTAGTATTAGGTCAGAAAGTTATTTTTAAATGTCTGCATATTTTAATCTAAGTTGTTAGGCCTATACTGATACTTTGTATACTGAATGTGTATTCTGTCTACGAAACTGAATACAACTATTTTGGCTAAGGGTTTTAGTACCTAACATACATGCATATAAAATCTGGAATGACTGACGGCGGGACAAGAAACGGCACGACTACCTAATCCAAGGCCGTCAGCCGAAATTCACAACGTTTGTTATTAATAATCTTCATGTATGTTATATAAAAAATAATAAAGTTAAATAATTAATCAAAAAAGGATATACTGAGTAAGTAATAACAATTAGAATTCTTAAATTTTTCTGAAAATTATTCTACTGATTTTTGAAATAGTGTTATTCTAAAAAGGTAGAAGTAAAATCTACACTAAAGTATATTCATTAGTGTATAATAAATTCATTAGTGTATTATAAAGACGTAACATTGGTTTGTTTGTATATTTGAAGGGTATATTTTATTCTGGAACTACTAACAGTTTAAAAAAAAACATAAAAATCGGTTCATAAACGACGAAGATATCCGCGAACACACATAAAAAAATATATATATACGGTCAAATTAAGAAACCTCCTCCTTTTTTTGAAGTCAGTTAAAAATCATTCACATGAGTTGTTGAGGTCTAAGTGGCCCGTTTAGATAAGAGGGTGTCTCTTCTGGTCGCACTATCTTTGTCTCTTTTTGAAACACTGGTATGCTATCAAAACGGGCCTATTAGATCTTGCCGACTTTAATAAATTCAGAAAGGACATTAGGACAATACAATGAAACAACAACAAAAAGTCTAGTTCTATGAATACAACGATACCAACACAAGATAGTGTTAAAATAAGAACAATAAACACTTTATATAAGTACGTAGGTATTTATAGCCACACGCGTCTTTCTCTGCGGGCGCATTGCAACCGACTAGCTTTGTTCCGGTAGACCGCGAGCGCGCAATCGTACCTAAACATGGGAGTGAGACAGACAGGCCTGACAAAGGCGTAAACGCAGTAATTCTTTTTTCAGCTTTTATAAGTGTGCGTTTATAGAGATGCTTCAACTTTTTGCATGAGTGTTTGTGAGTAAGTACATGTGTGCTGTGCGTGTTTACCTCGCCTCCCGCGAAAACTGGCAAAAATAATTCAGTACTAGAAGAGGTGCTTGCCTTCTCCAGTGACTAAATACTCAAAGGGACTTGCACATCGTTTGGAGGTTTGGAGATGGTTTGGAGCACTGCTGTTAACAGTGCCAGCACTGGCAACACTGCGACTTTCTTGCAGTGATGCCAGATCTACTGATAAAGCAGTAGATCTACCTGATTTTAGAGCTATCTACTGATCTACTGACTTATTTCTAACAATTCGAGATATCTACCTGTTTTTTTAATGTCATAGATAAATCCAAACTACTAAATATACAAAAAAAACCGTCTTTCTATTCAAAAACGTGTCTGTTAGTGGTTATTACCTACTCTGTGGCAGCGTCGTTTCCATCAGTGGAGGAAGCGGAATGTTTAGTAGTGTGTTTTTTTTTATTTGCATATGTCAGAAGTATGTCAAAATGCAACATTCCGTTTCAAAATGGGCGCCAAGATTAATTGAATCCGAAATATTTTCGTCACTATTCACAAGGCGAGTGTCAAACGAGTCATAACAAAAACAAATGTCGAAAGTTCAAAAGTTAAAAAGAAGTTAAGACGTTGATTTCATTTCCAGTATTTGTAGAGTAAATGGTGCCTTTAGTGTATGTAAGAAGATGAAGAAAATCATTTGTGAATAGTTTTTAATTTATATTTGTAAATAACTGCATTGCTTAAACTTAACAGGCTTTGGTGTATGTTTCGACTATTGCATGAAATTACTGACGATGTTTATGACTACAATATCAACTTTTACTGTCTACTGATTTTTTCCTGAATCTACTGATATTTATCTTTCTACTGCTTCTTGCAAATTTCATCTGGCAACACTGTATTCATGAATCTGTGTTGTGTAGACGAAAATCGAGAAAATGAATGCTTTAGATTTTTATCAGAAAATAGTGATTGCGTTTATGTGCTGTTTTCAATAAGTTTCAGATAAACATTTGTATTGAATGGCCGAATCGAATAGGCTATTTTGTTATTATTTTGAATGAAATATAATGTTCATTAGAGCAGTAACTCGAACCTAACCTTTGTGATAAGTGGTAAATAATATTTTTTTATTTAGAGGAATTTGTATTTGATATAAATTATGTTATTGTCCTAAAATATTTCATGTATGATTGTTACATTGCTATGGATGATGATTATAAAGAATTCCGAAGAAACAAACCTCAACAGAAGTTTTACAAACCTGGTAGTGGTCCTTTGCGGCGGTCATGTTATGGTTTAGACGCAAACATGGATTCAAATAACTTAGATAATGGATCTAGAGGACGATGCCAAAATCATTATGGATCTCAAACTTCAGTTAACGACGATGTAAATGATACTAGCAGTGAACCACCAGTGGCTAACATGCGTCATAAAAAACCAGAACAACAGCTATATGTGCCCAGATCTGGAGATTTTAATTCAGAAATTGATAGACAGGCTAAATTGACATTGCAAGGTGAACATTCTAGTCATTACATGAATAGAAGGATGTCAAATAACCCAGATAAACATTCTGTCAATAGTGGCACAGGGTCATATCCCAGAGGCACATCTAGAAGAGATAGGTCTTATGTTGAGCACCATTATAAAGATGGTTCCCAAAGTGACATTAATTACAATAGACACTACAGACAAGCATCTCAATCAAGATCTATTTCACCTTCACATAGTGCACAAGAACAAAACCCAGGGATAGACAGAAATCGGGACAGTAGAAGTATGGAAACATCAGCAGGAAGGCATAATGTAGCATCAGGTGGAAAACCACCATCAGGTCGTAGAAATTCCTCTGGTTATACATCTGACTCATCAAAACCAAAATATATGATAAATTTGGATAATATGGCACCACGATTTAGAAAAAAGTTTTTAGAAAAATCTGGGCATCATAGTTTTGATAGTGTAGACCAAATACATAGTGGTAGAAATTATTCCAATAATCCTGTTCAACCAAATTATAATCAGGATTCCTTATACTATGCAGGCTTGAGTTGGTCCCAAACATTGCCATCGCGAGGACGGGGCAGGCTCCGTGATAATGAGGGCTTTGATAGGGAGAAATTCATTAATACATACTTAAAAAATTATGATAGACCAAATTCAAGGAAGTCTACTCCAAATAGTTCACATTTGAATCTTTATGATCAAAGTGCTACTGAAAATAGGCATTCAACTTCAAGAGTTGATTCAATTAGCAACAATAAAAGTTATTATAATGATGGTAAGTATTGTGCCTTAAACAGATAGCTCTAGGAAATATCTGGAATAGCTTGACTGTCACATGGCTTATTAAAATTGCTTTTTTGCCTCATTATGCACCTTGAGGGAGCTTAATCGCTTGGCTCGCAGTTAAAAATATAACAACAACATCAATTGTTACGATAGGATGCGTGTCCCTCACGAAAACCAACGGGATAATGAGCTTGCACTCTAAGCAATAAACTTGTAAATAATTAACTATAATATTACCAAATAACAGTTTTATGAATGTTTATGATAAAGTATATTTGCTTTAGTTATGTTTTGATAGGTTTTTGAAAAACTTATGAACTACAAATCTTTTACTTTTCAATCTGATTATATTCACATGCGCTTGTTTTCCTAAAATGGGGAAATTGTATAGGATTGCAAGTGTAGGTACTTAGGGCTTGAGTTAACTGATTAATACTGTTCCAAAATTTAAAGATATATCTTTATGTTTTAGAAAAGTTAATATATTAACTCCCTACCATTTGTATTTATTGCAGCAAAACACAATGGAATTAATAATGACACTGTTTCTTACAATCAAACAGAAAATACAAACAATGAAACTGATAATGAACATGACAGTGAAAATGTTTCCCAGCTTTCAGGAACCCTTTGTGACATGACTAATTTGGTGAGTACACAGGGTTTCTGTTTTTAGAGTTCCATAGTCTAACAAGGAACCTTTTTTTACTATATATCACCATGGTAAGAGATGATGTGGCCGAAGGTGGTAAACTGAGGGAACTGAATCTTAAGTGCAGCTGTCAAATGCACTGATAGGTGCATTATTTCATCATGTCTATCCAACTAAACATCTCTATGACATTCATCATGATCATCCTTTTGATACTTGTTTTTATTAATTTTATTCTTGACTATTTTATTTGATTGGATAAACTGCTTTGTGTATTCTTAAAAAAATGTGGATTTTGATAATGTCTTGTTCTCTAATGTAGAAAACACTGCTAGATAATAAAAATGTTCTCTTAATTGCAATGATAATGATTGAAAGCAACCCATGGCTGAGGTTTGTATAAAAGTAAATTATTCAGGTAAGTCATATAATAAGTCAATACTAAAGGTAAAGTACGTCAAAGCCAGAGATCTTGAGAGAGATCGAGAAGTTCTATGGACAGCTGTACACCTCGTCACGGAAACCAGATACATTACCGGTCAGTGACGCAAGAGCAAAGTTGACCCGACATTACACCGAAGATATCCCGGACGTCAGCCTGTACGAGATTAGAATGGCTCTGAAACAGCTTAAAAACAACAAGGCGGCGGGTGAAGATGGAATTACAACAGAGCTTCTGAAAGCGGGTGGTAAACCGGTACTTGTAGTCCTTCAGAAGCTATTTAATTCCGTCATACACGAAGGTACAACGCCAGAAGTGTGGAGTGGAAGCGTGGTGGTGCTCTTCTTCAAGAAAGGCGATAAGGCCCTATTGAAGAATTACCGCCCGATCTCCCTCCTAAGCCACGTTTATAAGCTGTTTTCGAGGGTCATTACGAATCGTCTCGCACGTAGGTTTGACGAATTCCAGCCTCCCGAACAAGCCGGTTTCCGTAAAGGCTTTAGTACCATAGACCACATACATACACTCCGCCAGATTATACAGAAGACTGAGGAGTATAATCGGCCATTATGCCTGGCGTATGTGGACTATGAGAAAGCCTTCGATTCAGTCGAAACATGGGCGGTGTTACAGAGTCTACAGCGATGCCAAATTGACTATCGCTATATCGAAGTGTTGAAATGTTTGTACAGTAAAGCCACCATGTCAATCCGAGTCCAGGACGAGAGTACGGTACCAATCCATTTGCAGAAGGGTGTAAGACAGGGTGACGTAATTTCCCCGAAACTCTTCACCACTGTAATGGAGGATGTATTCAAGCTCTTGGACTGGAAAGGATATGGCATTAACATCAATGGCGAACACATCACTCACCTTCGATTTGCCGACGATATAGTCATAATGGCGGAATCGCTGGAAGCTTTGAACATCATGCTCAATGACCTCAACAGAGTTTCCCAACAGGTAGGCCTCAAAATGAATATGGACAAGACAAAAATTATGTCTAATGTTCATATTCCGCCAATGCCGGTGATTGTTGGGAGCACTGTTCTCGAAGTTGTACAACGTTGTAGGACAAATTGTCCAACTAGGTAGGTCCAACTTTGACAAAGAGGTCAATCGAAGAATCCAACTCGGCTGGGCAGCGTTCGGGAAGCTACGGCATATCTTCACGTCCCGAATACCTCAGAGTCTGAAGACAAAGGTCTTCAATCAGTGCGTGTTACCAGTGATGACATACGGGACAGAGACGTGGTCTTTTACTGCTGGCCGCATAAATAAGCTTAGAGTCACTCAGCGAGCTATGGAACGAGCTATGCTCGGAATTTCTCTACGTGACAGGGTCCGTAATGAGGACATTCGTAAGAGAACGAAAACGACGGACATAGCTCGTAGAGTTAGTAAGCTGAAGTGGCAATGGGCAGGCCACATCGCTCGAAGAGCCGATAACCGATGGGGAAGAAAGGTTCTCGAGTGGCGACCACGTATTGGAAAGCGCCGAGCGGGACGACCTTCCACCAGGTGGAGCGACGACCTGGTCAGAGTCGCTGGGCGCCGCTGGATGCAAGCGGCCCAGAACCGTTCGAAGTGGAAATCAATGGGGGAGGCCTATGTTCAGCAGTGGACATCCATGGGCTGATATGATGATGAAAGGTAAATTGTTCAATATTTTGGAAAATACACAAAATCTGCACAACAATATTTCTTTGAAACTCTCCGCACCTAAACAAGGATTTACTGTGTTTTGATTTGTATCATACCTATTTAAGGATTGGACTGAAGAAGTGGAAAAAAATATAAAACTTGATGATATGTTTGACTCTTCAACCAGTTTCTCTCAAAATTCAAAAATATTAGCCACAGACGAAATGAAACCGGCACAACATTTAGAGTCCAAGAGAAGCGGAAGACAAAGACGTAAAGACAGAAGAAGGTACATAACAAGTTTAATAAGGTTTTGACGGCCAGTTGGCGCAGTTGGTTAAGGTTCACATTACGCGCCGCAGGTCGTGGGTTCGATTCCCACACAGGACATGCATATTAAGTATGTATTTACAAACAAAAAGTAGTATATGTATTATATCAGTTATCTGCTTTCCATAGTACAAGCTCTGCTTAGTTTGGGATCAGATGACCGTGTGTAAGAAATGTCCCAGGATATTTATAAAAAGGATTAGTTAATTTTTTCATGTTCAATTTGTCATTTTTAAAATAATAATATTTTTAATGTTTTACATAAATTATAGCAATTTTTTTGTTTGTATGTACACACGGCAACACATCAAGCTATACATTTCCAGTATAAGCTGATCTCGCATTGTATAGGATTTCCCTGCAATGAGAGGTCAGCTTATATTGGAAATGTATAGCTTGATCTGTAGCCGTATGTACCTTGTAAGTCATTCAAATAAAGGGTTAGAAGATTTTGGCATACTTTTTTACCACCATATTGTATGAGTTTCAGTGTAACCCCCAAAATTTATTGTTTTTTTTTTCTATTTCTGTGTGAAATATTAATGCGGTTCTTATAGATTCGGAAAAAAGTGGCTGTGACATCCGGACGGATAGACATGACGAATCCATAAGGGTTCCGTTTTTTGGCATTTGGCTACGGAATCCTAAAAAAGTCGTACATTTAGAATGTATACTATACGTATACTATACGTATACTATAATGTATACTTACCTAGTTTTTATCATGCAAGTTCTGCTTGGTTAAAAATTATGTTTGAAGACAAAAAAAAATGATATATATAATGATATAATAAATATTAATTTCAGAAGTACCAGTAGAGGCCTCAAAAATTCAGAAAAGAAATCCGATAGGAACAGAAAGGACAGTACAGCAAGTTTACATCATGAACCTGAAAGACAAAGAAAGGACAGCAATGTCAGCATACATCATGAAACAATATCTGCAAGCTTAACACGAAGAGATAGAGAGCGGCGTGATAGCCATAAAAGCAATCGTTCTTCAACTATAGGAAACAGCAGAGATGATCTAGACCGTTGGAGGTCACTGCGGTCATACAGTAGAGAACAAAGTACAGAAGGGTAAGTAGTAACTTGGTTGCAGTATTCAAATGGTTTAAATATATAACAGAATCCATTAGCTTCACCTGGGGTGGTCAATGAACGAAAACGTTTCTATAAAAAAGGAATATCCAACTATAATTAAAACATGACCTAATTGCTTGTAAATTTCTTTAATCAGTATTGCCAAATGTTTTGAAATACTTAGGTCATTATTACCATACTATTAAAACAAATAATATGTAATTTTTTTGGAATCCTTTCATAATTTTATGGCACAACTTTAGCACGCAGTCGGCCACCTACTCGTATATCCATGCGGTATCCATATCATTATGAGAATACATTGATGTCGAATTGTCTCTAATGCGAAATGTTATAGCAAAGTTTCGCCCGCTTCAATGTTATACATTTGGTTATAAAGTTAAAAGATTATTAAAACTTTCATTGCACTCTGTACATTTTAGAATATTTATATAATTCCAGAAGAATAGTCTCAC